>VZRL01006550.1:412648-492757 GCA_013397895.1 Origma solitaria | reverse complement strand
TTTTTTTTTTTTTTTAGAGCAGAGCTAATATCTTTTGTATGCAGCTCCAAGGATCCCAGTGCTCAATAACTCCGGAAGTATAATCAGATAGGAACTGAAGCAGTAAGTACACAAAAATAGTTTAAATCATTACACAAGTAATTCTCCTTTTCTCCCAGTTCAGAGCCAGCTTTAGGAAATTTCTTTGAAGATGGTGAAGAGAGGTTTAAAAGAACGTTGCTGTGGGAGGGGAATCTCAATCCACCCACTGAAATCAGTTTGATGCCAGTGTCAGCACAGATATCCAGAGCCTGGAGGTCAGCAGGAGAGCACTCGAAGAGCAGCACAAAGGAATTCCATTCTTTCCAGCCAGTAAGTCACCTCATGGGGGGCCCTCAAATGCCTCTATGCAAGGGAATGCAGCATGAGAATTAAAGAAGAGGAATTAAAGATGTGCACAGGCCTGCAGGGCTGTGATCTTACTGGCATCACAGAGAGGTGGTGAGATGGCTCTTTCACGGGAAAGTAGGAATGGAAGGCTACTGGCTCTTTAGGAAGGATGGGCAAGGGAGATGAGGAGGGGACATCATCCTTTATGCAATGACAGCTGACATACATGGAACCCTGCCTGGGGACAAAACTTGACCCTCGTGGGGGATTTCAACCACTCTGACCCTCTGACCTCTGTTGAAAGGACAACACAGTCAAGTGCAAGCAATCCGGGACGTTTCCAGATTGCCTTGATGATAACTTTCTTCTCCAAGTGATAAAAAGGCTAAGGTACTCAATGACATTTTGTTTCAGTCTTCACCTGCAAGTGCTCCAGCCACAGTGCGCAAGGGGCAGAAGGCAAAGACAGGGACAAGGAGAATAAAGAACTGCTCTGTGACAACGTAAGGACCCTTAAAGTACACAAGAGTGGAAAAGGCCCTGAAGGAGGGCTTTAAACTGAAGGTATTAGGAAGAAGTTATTTACTGAGGGTGGCAAAACACTGGAACAGGTTGCCCAGAGAAGCTGTGGATGCCCCATCCCTGGAAGTGTTCAAGGCCAGGTTGGATGGGGCTTTGAGCTACCTGGTCTAGTGGGACATGTCCCTGCCCATGGAAGGGGTGTTAGAATGAGATGATCTTTAAGGTCCCTCCTGACCCAAGCCATTCCATAGTTCTGAGTCCTTTTCCTAAAAACTAAAAGAGTGTGTTTTTTCAGGATGACTGTAAGGAAATTAATCTGAATAAATTCAGGCATGAACAGAATGTTTGCAAGATGCAAAACTATTTTTCCTTACAGATACACTCTAATTCTGGAATAAGAATGTCCTTCTGTTTGATATTAACCCAGGATCTTTGTGGACAATTAATCCAGAATAGCTGTCATAGTTAATTTCCCCTGGTAGATATGCCCAAAACAAAGGAAATTATCTTACAAATTGCAGACAAAAAGATAGATAATAGAAGCTTTCCCCATATATTATATCTAAGAAAACTTAGGCTCTCCACCTAATTCAAGTTCATTTCTCTCTAGAATCCATCTAGAATACAAATACTTGTCTGCATTCATGCTTATATCTCCTTACTTTTTTTTTTTTTTTTTAACAATACTACGAACACTGCAGTGCATTGCCATATTGCGTGGGCCAAGAAATATCGTACGGTCCCAGGAAAATGAAAACTAATTCTTAAATATTGCAGCAGACTGACCTACAGGTACACAAGCTTTAATTGCAAGTTTGATGAATATGTTAGTGAAATTAAAAATACCCAAGGCATAAAATCCCTTCTCAGATGAACTTCATTTAGCACCTATACTATTCTGAACTTATGACCTAAAATGGACTGGAATTTCATAAACAGTTTTTTTAAATTTATAATCTATTTTAATATCCTTTTATACAAACCAAACAAAACCAGGCTGTTATAACACAGCACCCTTATTCAAATGACGTTCATGTTTCTTGACTATTTTTTTTTCCTTGATTTTACAGAGAAGAGGAAAAGGAATTTGATTAAATTTGGGGAGTATTCTCATTGTTGCAAGGAAACATCCTGGAGGATGAATGAGCTATTAACATTCTCTCCTCAAGCAAGAAGCTGTCCCAGGAGATACATAAGAAACAAGAAATAACAAAGACTGAAAAACAAATTGATGAAACTAGAGATGGCTGCAGACCTGCAAACAGCTTTTCACACTGTCACAGTCACTGTTTGAATTGAATAGTTTAGATTTGCAAATAGATTGAGAAATCCACTCATTTCTTTAAAAATCCTTGTGAAAAACATATTTCATATTAAATCCAATTTTAAAATAAATACCAATGCTTATATTTAGTCTGAAAAATCATACCTAGTATGATATTAAGGAGTGTTGAGGGGACAAACCACAACAGAATTTGAAATGTTGCTTTTAATGGTTAAGCTGGGACTCATTGTTTCAGTGCTCACAAGTTAGGTTTCCAGTGTTTTGTATAGGATTAGACTGCAAATCACTCAAGTATGTTAATTGGCTTCTCCTCTAACCTGGTTTACATCAATTCCATGTATCAATACTCTTTGGCTTGGTTTATTTATCTCTCATCTGTCCTATTTACAAGAGTGAAAAGTCTAATTCATTACACAGAGGATCAGCGACGTTACAGATCATTATACATACAGATGTATTTAAACATGCCCACCATTATAGCAAATTTAGGAAATGAAAGAGCTTGGAACTATCAAAGCCTTTAGCAGATGTAAAAATGCAAATATTTCATGAAAAATATTTAAAACCAAGCAGTGATTAAACCATATTGGGATTTGTCCTTGGTGAAACCTGCTGCTGCAAACACCCTGCTATAATTCTTTTTTTCCTCTCCTCTCTGCAGGCTGCTGTTGATGTGTAGGTTCAAGTCATAAGCTTCAGCATCATTATGAATATTTCCCTTCTCACAAAGGACACCCTCACGTAAGAAATCTTCTCAACATCCCAAAATATTACAAAGAAACAATAATTATGGCTAATTACTCACTCCCAGTACACTTATTTGTGGTATACAATTTCAAAAGAGTGAATTGAAGACAGGTGCATAAAATAGGCTTAATGAGAACATCAGAAAATAGTTGCTTTAGCTTTAAATTACTACTTTTACATGCTGTATTTTATTTTTAGAAGAGAATGTGTTGCTCATAAAAGATATAAAATTAGTAGGGCTAGAAACTGAGTTCTTTTATTTCACCCCAGAAAAGGCATAACATACTACCAGTGGTACTGAAAGCTTGCTGATGACATAATATTAATATTCACTAATACCTGGTGGGGCAAAATAATATTGCTTGGCATTAGCTGTAAAAAGTACCAAGTCCCACTCTCTCTCTCAAGGAGTTTAATTCACTTTCTATATTTAGTGCTTGCTTTTATGATGTAAACTACATCATTTCTCCTACTATGATTATTTTTTCCACCCTAACTGAGAAGCTGTTCTTTGCTCTGCTTTTCTTTCGGTCTTCTCTTCTAAGCAGGGACACCACCCTCTTCTGCTTTTTCCTTCCAAGAAAATCCTTCAGTATTAGGTTTCTGCCTTTTCTCCTGGTTCAAACAGAGGTTCCCCTCTTTTATGATATATAATTTTCCTCCCTGCTTTATGGCCTCTATAAATACTGGTCTTTTTTCTCAAGGCTCCCACCTATGGGCTCTTCCTTTTTGACCTAGCAAGGGGCAAAGCCTTCCGACCACATGCTCATGCCTTCCTCCCCTCACTGAAACTGAGCATAAACCACTGATGTAGAATGAAGAGATTCCCCTCTGCCTCCTGCTTTTGTTATGCCTCATTTTGCAGGGAGTTTCTATCAGCTAGATGCTAGATCAGACAACACGAGACAAGAGACAGCAGCTGAAAGCAAAAAAGCTTTAACCTGTGTTGGGAGGTTTGCCTTTTAGCTGCAGATAATTCCTCCTTGCTTTCCTCGTTCTCCTGTTTGAGCACTTCTTCAGCCTCAGGTCAGATTTGCAGATGCAAAAACCTAACCTTTATCATTGAGCAAAGGCCTGAGACAAAAGCATTCTCTTTGCCTTCCGAGGATAGAAATGTATTTTGATCACAGTTAATCCAAGCCAGACTCAAAAACACTTCCCAAAAGATAGAAGACTCTTCAATTTTATCTGTTATACTGAAAATCTCTTAAGTTTTTTTTTCCTTTTGCTTACGTAGTTGCTAATAACATAGATTAACTTTCTTTCCCTTTGGGGAAGGTGTCAACATCTTCAGAAATCATTGTGATATTATTGCATAGCAGGGCGCCTACTTGGTTTCCCAGAGATCCCAAGGCTATCCCCTGCTCTAAGGCAAGGACAAAGTATCCTAAGATGTAGGAAGTACTGACTGAAATTCCCTGGCTTGTGTCCTGGTGTTGGCCAGGGAGACCAGAACAACACTATCTGCTCCACAGCTTTATGAGGGTACAAAACAGCCCTTGACTGAAAAGAAGCAAGGAATTACCAGGAAAATTATGATGAACTGCAGGCTGCTTTCTCCCTCCAGCTGTGGCCCACACATTCCCAGCTCCTTGATGTGGCTGGAAGGCTTCCCCATTAATGCTGATGATGGACTATCATTAAAGCTTCCTGCAAACACAGGATATGTGTAGATATGTATGAGTGCGTGCATGAGTTATTTTTTTCCCTCAGCAGATTCTCTCTCAGAACAGTAAGCACTTGAGGCTTGGTTTTATTACAATGCACTTTTCTGCCTATCTACAATCATAATACCCCTGAACTTCATTAAGTAACCAGTTAGATTTGGGATGCACTTTTCTCAATTTGCTGTACAGAGCTGATATCGTTTCTTCAACATTTTCATCTCTCAGCTTAAGTAGTAATGAATAATGTCCTCAAAACAATAGGTAGCCTTTCTTAAATCTTTACACATAATTGAAATTTCTGGTGTCTTTTAAACTGTATTCTATCTGGATGTAAAATTGCTCCTAAATTTTAAAGTCTATCTTCAACATTCAGTATTTGATAGATCCTCCTTGTAGGCAGCAAGAACTGTCTCTTTGCCTTGTATATACTCAGGCTTAAGTAATATGTTTCTAATTGCTTTTTCCCTTTAACTTAACTATAAATGAGGAAAAATTGTGGCATACTTTGGAAAACAATTTCCTATCCTAATTTCTTATGGCCAGCGTCTCATGGCTGACAGATTTCTGACTGACCAATAGTTTGAATGTGTTAAAAATTCTCAATGCAAAAATAAGGAAGACAGAAATGAATACTGTATTCCCAGCTGTTTCCTAGACTAATCTGGGGGGGCAAAAGTGCAATTTCATTATGTTTTACAGTGGTTGTATGAGTCTATCTGTAACAGATCCTAAAGGATGTACAGCACTATGGAGGTGCAAGTACTGATAAATTTTCAGCAATATTCTCTTACCTCACATACTACACAGCTGTGCTACACCTCTAATGTACTTCTTGGCATAATATCTCCGTACTAAACACATATTCTTTCTTTAGTTCCCTGGCAAAAGCAAGTCAAATCCAAATTCTTTGCAAAAATTCTTCAGAATGCATTTTCCAGATGTCATTGTCACTTGCTCCTGGTTTCTTCTATCAGCTGTAACAGATATGTTGGAAATATGTCCTGTCCTGAAGGTTAATGCATACCTGGGACAGGATATCAAAGTCTGAAGCATGAGGATTGTCCCAGCATGCTCCAGAGGACCCCTTAATGCAGATGTAAATACTCAGGGCTGTGTAGTGGGATCTCAGCCCAAGTGACATCGGATTTGAGCAGTGTGTCCTCGGCTGTTTTGCAAAAGGGCGAGCGAGCTCTTGGCGCCTCTGCCCGCTGCTGAGGGGCAGAAAGTCAGAGCCTGATTATTTGAACATCTTCTTTCGTGGCATTGTGTTTTACTGTCTGGTTTACTTTAATGTGCTAAGGACATTTTTGTTTTTTCAATTTTTAGTACAGATGGGACCATCAGGAGAGTTTCCCTTAAGGAAGGATAAAGGTTACCAGCACAATAAAAATTAACACTAAATGCTGTACAGTGCTCCCTAATCTGTCCTTCTGTATGTTGTCGCCTATTAAATGTCACTCCAGGAGTTTGTAAAAAGCTCATAGACTGTAGCCGTACATTTCCCATGGAAAGCCATGTTGTGGGACACTGAGGGAAGTGGCTGAGGTGTCACAGCTACTCAGGACTGACAAGGAGAGGGATGCATTCAGAGAAAAGCCCTTGTAGCCATGTCTGAGCCAAGACACAGGATGGAAAGGAGGGTTCTCCTGCTCCTCCAGCCTCCCATAACACTCCCTCCCAGGCCTCACCTGGCCATCACAGCTACCTAGATGCTGGGCAGATGTCCAGAGGGTGGCTGTGACGGCACACCCAAACCCAAAGAATAAAAAATATTTAAAGAAATCAAATTTAGCCCAAAAGAAACATTTCCTTACTTACCTTTCAGATGAGCATCTGAACCCAAGTATTTCAAAATTATTTCTGCCTGCATGTGAAGCTGTAAGTACTGGTGCCCTAAAGGGAGAGGGGAAACAGAGGGTCATCCATCCACAGATCCCAAGGCCAGGAATAAACACCACAGCCCAGCTCTGTTACTTCATAAAAAAGTCAGAGCCAGGCATTTTAAAATTTGGTATTTTATCAGATGATCCATTTTGAACAGCAGCTTGGTTTTGAAGTAGTCATGTACAGGAAAAAAATGGAATTAATTCCTTTATTTCTCTTCCCTGTGCCACTCAAGTGTTGTTTCAAATAGGATTATTTTGTCATTCAAGTTTCAAGGTTAAGATTTGCTCCTATTTATGACTCTAAAATCCTTCAAACCAGTAAACTATCACAGTAATTCCAGAAATATAATGAAAAAACTGAACTGAGAATTGAGAATCCTGTGGGCCACGAGGAATGGAATATATTAACATTCACCTCTAAACGTTTTCCTCAGTTGCTTATATATTAAAATATAATAATAATAAAAAAAATCCTTGAAGCATCTATGCGATTGCACATTGGTCTCCTTTTGAGAAACACAAATTACTCTTTATATTTCTTCTCTGTGAGGGTTTGCAGCACAACAAAAGCCCAGTAAACAGTGATGAATGGCTCTTCCTTCTCACTGGGGGAGCAGCTTTGGAGTGCCCACATGCTAATCCTGCCCTTACCTGGCTGAAAGATAAATCAGGGGGTGAAATACTCAGACTTTCAACCCCTCCTCCGGCTGAATGAGTCCATTCTGTTCACATGTGAGTTAAAGGGTTTTGTTTTCCTCTTTCATTTTTTGCCTTTGAAGAGAGAGTAAATTGCAACAAGCCATGCCTGTTATTAAGACCTGAAGAGAAAATGTTTAAATTAAAGATTGTACAAACATTCAAGCAGCAGTGTAATAAGCTCCATTTGGGAGGCAATGTAGCAAGTTTTGTATTTCTTATTTGGTTCATTACTTAAAACTAAATAACAATTGCTAGTTTTATTGCTGCCATTTCACAAATGCTAGGATTTTCTCTGTTGGTGTTGAAATCTAGTATGATTTTAATTCTTCTTCTCCTTGACATTTTATTCTACTATTTTAATATTGATCAGATACATATTGTAATCTCTGCTTTCTGCAAGCTGTAACAGAGCAAGAAAATACAAAAAAAATATCCTCTGGAAAAAGCCTAGCCACACTAGTTTTTATTGTAATACAAAGCTTGCATCTGAGACTACTACATCATCTGTCTGGTTTTATTCCACTTTTTACCTTGAGTGAATTACTTAATGATGGGAAGCAAACTTTTGTTAAAAGGTAATGTGGTGTTTAAATAGTTAGACCAAAATTCCAGTGAACTGTACTTATTATTTCTGAAAACGACTGTAAAAGGAGGTGCCACTTCCAAAGCTGCTATTTTGAAATAAGTTAAAGGACCAATTTTATCACCCACCCATTTTTCTGTCTATACATTTCTGTCTGTCTATTTACTTCTCAGAAGCTCATTCCATTCCAGTCCTCAGAAAAAAATAACATTTTTTCCCTTGGGAGTGTTTTTTGCACCAAATACTTGTCACAGCCTCAAACATTTAAACAGAGCCTCTGACAGAGATGCAGCATTACTTTGGCTTGGGTTATGAAATGGAATGCTGTGAATGGCTGCCTGGAACAGCCTCTCTTTCATGCAAGATGCTGCAGGTGACCCAAGGACAGTTTGTGCCCTTCATGAATGTCTTGTAGGTGGAAAAATGAAACATCAGCACAAGCCAAACTAGCCAGGGGACTGGGACAGAAGAAAATATTTCTCTGTTGCCTTCTTGTTGGCTGGGACTGTAGGTGAGACACGAGGTGCGCACAGGGAAGTTGGGTTATGTTTGGGTGCAGAACATGGCAGGACAGCCAGGGGACAGATGGTGCCAGGAGGGGTGGACTGGGCACCCAGAAGTAACATCCATGTAATATAAGTTACTTAGCAAGGAGATGGCTTTTTTTCAGGTGGTTTATTCAGAATTGAGAATTCCTGAAACTGCACAACTTTGAGCAAATATTCTAGAAGGCTTGTGGAGTCCCTCCTACAATTTTTATCTTGTTGAAATCTCACAGCTGGTAATCCCATAAATCACCTGAAAAAGAAAAGTTCTGCTTGTTTTTCCAAAACTTTTGTTCAAATATTGCACTACCAAAATTTCTCAGAACATGTTCCCTCCCTGAAGCCTTCAGTGGAAAGCACCCTAAGAAAGCATTTTTTGATGTGGTACAAGAGATCATGGTTTGGGAACTACTAGAATAAGTGATTTTAGGGAAAGAGAGAATGAATGAACAAAGGTTATAACTAAGAATTTTTTCTATCTAAAAGGCAGTCAGGCAGGCCAAGAGAGAGACCCAGTACTTCTCTGCCCTAGGAACAGCAAAGTCATTGCTCATAGGACTTCTCTGGACTGGAAACCACTTTAAAAATGCAAAATGCCTCGTCACAGTCACAGAACAGAACAATTCTTGCTGCGAGGAGCTATCAACTTGCTTTGTGAAAAAGAACTTGACATTTGGGATAGTCTATAAACACCAAGAAGAACAAGCTGGGAGTGCAACCAAAAGCACAAACCCATTCTTGCAAAGTACAGATGGGGCCTACAGAAATACCAAACCAGAAGGACTAAGTTACTCCCCTCTCTCACCCTCTCCCCCTCGATCTGTCTCTGTTTTTAACCATCCTGAGCTTTAGAAATGCCAGCTTTTTTAATCTCTAAAACCATCTGTGTAGCTTTTCTCAGTGGTATCCTTTCACTTGCATCCTGTGTCATTGGTTTGTCTGTCTCTCCTGATGTTGATAATGTTGTTAGCAGCTTCTCTTGAAGTTTCCTATGAGCATACTTTGAATGACAAAGAGGTGTAGGGGGAAGGACAGGCAATGCAAAGCAAGTACAGAGCTGATTTATATAGCCTTGCACATATTGAATAGGTTTAGCTCTGTCTTGGTCTATTTTTCTTTAGCAGTAAAATTTTTCACCACAGAGAATTTTGCAAGAATGGGCGATGTCCCCCCAGCCACTTCCCCTCTGCCCTGTAGTGGGCTCCTCAGGGAGGACCTCAAGGCACTGTGGAAGTCTGGCTATTGTGATACCATTGTTGTTTACACAATAATTTGATAAAACAGTCTCCATTATGTTTTCTCAAGCTGCATAAGAAAAGGGCTCTTTGGCTAACCACCGGAGACAGGGGATGCTCTTCAAATCAGGGTAGTTGTCTTTTTTTCTTTTTTCTGAACAATAAATTAACTGTTTAGTTGTCATGCAATCCCGATATTTAAATAATACTGCCTGAACTGACTGTCTATGTGTCAAGTCTGCCTTTTCGCACAGACGAAGTGCCCCAAAGGCACTTAACTGTAGCCCAAAGTCTAAGGGCACTAAAATCCCTTTATTTCCCCCACTCCTCCAGGAATCCACACTAGCATTTCTCCTTGAAAACAGCACATTTTACAGTTTATGTCTCTCTGGTGCAGAAACTGTTCTGGTTGTATGAGGAGTGGTTAATTCCACAGTTAACCTCTCTCGATCTTTCTGCCACGGCAGATGAGTAGGCCTCAAGATCAGGAGGCCAGGGAATAGGGTGGTGAAGCAGCTATCAGCTCTAAAAATACATTCTGTTTTGTTCTGCTCACACCATGCCATTTCCATTCCATCCAGTCTGTATCATCAGCCCAATGACTTAACTCTTCCCAGTCGACCTCCCTTTAGCCCTTGGCAAAATGAGCAAGTCAGACAACCGCAGTCGGTCCAGCAACTGCGTCAGGGCTGGGCAGCCTCCTCCAGAAAGGCAGTAAAATGGGAATGGTGAAGCTGCCCAGACGGGTTTCAGTGCATCTTTGGCACTGATAATCCATTTCAAAGGATAGCAGAGGACAGGACCTCCTCACAGTCTCTGATCCCATCCCCGGGAGGGCTGTGCACCCTGAGCGCCTGCGCGGTGCTGCCTGAGGTGCCGGCTGCAGACAGGAGTCCTGCCCGGTGCCAAGCTCTCAGGCAGCCCCTCGAGTTATCCTCCCATCCCTGGAGCACCAGCGGCTAGGACAGATGTTAACTGCTGGATGTGGATGTTGCTCCAAGCCCAGCTCCTTGCTGCTCCTGGCAGGTGTGGAGTGTCACACTGTGTCTCTGCCTGTATTTTCCCTGCCAAGAAATAGATTTTTTTCTGAGGAACTAATAAACTAGCTGCTTTCTGTGTGTTCAGCTGGCTACATGCTGATTAATATAGACAGATGAGGAGAGATTTGACCAGTGTTTTCTCCATCTTGGGTATTTCCAAGTGTCCTCTGATGCTCATGCTGACTTGTTAGGAATTGCAGGCTGGTTGGACAGGCCAAGGATTCCTCACTCTCTCTCCTCTACATCTCTCTTTCTATTTTTCCCTCAAAATTTATGATAAACTTTGGAAACTCCTTCTATCTCATTGGCTAGGAAATATGAGCATTCTCTTGTGAATGACTTACCACAAGTTCTTCAAACTCAGCTACCAAGGGAAGTCAAGACTGGCTTTCAACCTCAGGGACTCACAAAGGGTTTTCTGAGTCCCCTTTAGCAGCAGCAGAAACTTGGGAAGTGGCTCAGGAAATGACACCTCCTAAAATACAAAGCTCTTCTCTGTCCTCAGCAATTCATACACTTAACAACTTGCTTCCTAAGGAGTCTTATCCAAACAGGATAGTTCAGAGTTGCAATTACTGCATAAAGGGGCTGATGCTCAGTCTTCACAGCATTCCATAATTGGAACAAGCCCTTTTTGTCAGACCAACGTACAAAATCAAGGCCCTGAGACCTTCCTGTTCTGGCTTACTTAGAGTCCTTACAATCCTCCACTGTCAGAAGTCCATGACCTTTTTCCTTGTTTCCCACTCACCCCTGCAGTCTAGGTTTTCGCAGTGAAAAGATCCAGCTCTTCTCACAGACATCAGAGAGCGCGCAGAATTTCAACCCTCAAAGTTGCCTCCACACCGTGTCTTCAAACACCTGTCTGATCTTTTCTGACAATACCATTGTTACAAGCCTCCAGTTGTGTAGTTATCAGCCATGTACTTAATTGGAACGTGCTGACTTAAATCCAGCTTCTATTTGCATGCCTGTCATTGTACTTCCACAACTAAACGCGAACAAAAGTACTGTCACTCAGCAGTTAGCAAATCTGATTTCACTAGCACAAATTCTTTTTAACATTCATTAGAAATCAGGATCATTAATGTTTTGCAAATTTTTTGCACAGTCTGGAAACCTTCTGCTATCCCAATGTTGTGTTGGGCAATACAAATCCCATGCAACAGCTTCAGTAACTTTGCTGACAGGTCCTTCCCTCCCCCTGCAAAACTATGCTACTAACTCTGATGTGATGTCCCCAAATAAGCAGAGCAGGTAGATATATTTAAGGGTGTAAAAGCAAAGGAGATGAAGCATTTTCCTGTAAAAGGCAAATATTTGTGTTTGTTTCTCGACAATTATTTCAGCAATAATTCATCTGGTAAAAAAAAAGCTGAAAAATACAAGTGCAGAAAAACACAACTTTCTGGACTGCCCATCTGTAGATAAGCAGCAAAACTTGTCCTGGTTTCAGCAGTGCAAACTCACCAAATTGTGGGATACTATCAGTACAAGACTCTCCTCCACTGACAAAGTCCAAACTCAGAGCATGTGCTTCCCCAAAACGGTATTTTATCTTCTAAATTGAAATTTTTCCCATTTGAAAGAATTTCTCCAGCTTAATGTGGCATCACGTTGCTCCCACAACGCTGATTAATGCCTACTTCTGTTGAGCAGGATGGAGACAAACAAACAGAAAACGAGATCCAAGGAAGTGGGGTAGGGCCATGGTTTTCCAGTCATAACAGAGGGCAAGGAAGCTATTCCTCAGGCAAGTTACCAGAAATCAAAAAAGGGAATGGAGAGACCTGCCTTGGGCACAGCAACAGTACAGGGATGGCCTCAGAAGCATGAGACAGTTAAGCACAGGCCAGAGACCACAGTTTAAAATAGCTTTGACTCATCTTCCTATCATCTATTTTGAGATTCCCAGAAGCCAGAGGGGCTTACCAGGGATGCCCCAGGGACAGTCCAGCATGATCCATGCTGCGCCAGGACCTCACACTTGCTGCAGCCCCTCACCACCACGTCCAGCCTGGATACTTCACCCTGAGCAGCTTCCATCCTCCACACTTGGTATCTCAGGAGCAACGCCAGGCACTTCATTGAAAAAAACCTGGCTCCTCAAGCCAAGCTGGGTTCACCAGTGGCTGGCACCACACAAACACGTGGGTGGCCAAAAGGACCTTAAGACCAAAGAGGATTTTAGGTCAGTGCCTGCAACTGGAGTGCTGCTGACAGGCTTATTAGCCAATAAACTCTGTGAGGGGCAAAAACTGTTACCATTTTTCAAAAATATGGGTCCTAAAAATCAATGATCATGCTAGAAAGATAATGGGAGGAATGTATCAGGATCTGCTTTCTACCTTATGTTTGAAGCCAGTACCACTCACTCTTTTCAGATCCAATGGTCTAGTTTGGCTTTTCAATTTGTGATTCTCTAATACAGACACAGCTCATAGAATATTTGAGATCCCCTATCAGAATTTAGTGATGTTATCTCATTGATGTCTAACGGGTTGCTGTAACTTGTATATACATTCATCTGTAGGAGATAAAAGCATACAGGCACTTAGCAGTGAGAGACTCTTGGACTTGAGAGCACCTCAACAGTACTCTGTACTGAAATCTCAGAGCTGGAATTCAAACTAAGGTTTTAAAATACTGAACAACTTTATTATTCTTCCGTTTGTTTCATTAGCAGGAAAATGCAAGTTCTTTCATGTAGAGTTACTGATAACAGAAGCTGGCTAGTGCCGAATGCCCTGCTGAATTCACAGTGGGGCTTGTGGAATGGGATTGTATAGCAACAAATGCCAACTGCTTAATGTCTCACTGAATTATAGATTTTGGAAGACTGTTTAATAAGAAGGAAAACAGTTGAGGTGGTTTCCACTTAATTTTGCACATGTATAAAAAGCATGGGACTGACACTGACAACTTAACTCAGGAGGATTAAATTACTGTTTCACACTCCTTGTAAATCTGAGCCCTTAATAATACATGCATTACCCCCATTTATATTATGAAAAAAGATATAATTAATATTAAAAAAATCTGGCAGGTCACTTTTAGAAAGACCTAACACCTTTTTTTTTTTTTTTCACGAGCAAATTATTCGTTTTTCCTCCATGTCTCAAGATTTTTCCTCCAAAGGTGTAAATGCATTTCGAGGGAGGAATGACAGCAGTAGGTTCCTTTGTTTTGTACTTCATTTGTTTGCATGATTCTGTGTTTACCATTTAAATTCAAGTAATTTGAATTAGGCTACAGCATGAAGCTTTAAGCAATGCTGCATTGTGAAACACGAGGAGGCCCTAGTTTGTTCAGGATTCCATCCATCACTGGGGTGGGAGTCACCTTCTGCCACAGTAGGTATGCTCAGCACGGTGCACAATTAATGCCATGGTGTTCTTCGGGATTTATTCAGCATTGCCTTCTGATGGGCTCTTCTCTCAGCAGCTGAAAAGTTACACCAATTTTATAAAAACTCCTGCCGTTTCCACCAGCTCACGATTAAAGCCAACTGTCTGCAAGATTAAGCTCTACAGAAAAGAACAAGTAAAATAAACGAGAGGGCATCCAGCATCCTGCTAATTACTGTGCCTGTGCATGCACACACAGTCTGTGTGTGGGTGCATACGTGCGTGTATCTGCCTTCATATTAGCAGCAAGGCCACTACAGGAACTACTTATTAAGAAAGGCATCCAGGATTTCCCTGCTTCATCTGCTAACATTTTTGCTAGACTAACTTGTTGGACTGAATTATTCTAGGCAGATTTTCCTGCAGCTTGTATACTTAGGGAAATACCCAACTTCGGACTGCTCTTTTTTTTCTTTTTATATGAACAAGTTTAAGGAAAAAATATATCTCCTGGCCTCATCTTGAAAGGTTAACAGGTGATTTGCTACTCCTATGCAAGTCAACCCAAATTTGACCACATTACATGCCTTCCTAAGATCACAGTGCAAGCACAGGAAAGCAGTGACATTCCTCAAAGAGTGTGTGCTTTCCGGGCATGGTCCCCACTGGGGTGCCTCGGCATCACCCGGCAGCTGCTGTCCAAGGCTGCTGCTGCTCGGCTGGAGACAGTGCCCAGGGGTAGCAGTAGAGCCCCCCTTGGCTCACTCTTGCTGGTGAAATTGCCCTCTTCAGCTAGAGCCAAGGTGGGCTGCCCACAGATCACTGGCTGTGGAGGGAGTGGCAGATGAGTCTGTGTCTGTCTGTGGTGTGCTTGTCTCAAAGAGTTTGGGAGAAGCTTTGGGGCTCCAGCGCTTTCCCTGTCACCGAGTGGCCGTGATGGCAGCTGCCAAGGCTTTACTAGCACTGAACCACATAAAGGCTGTTGCTAACTCTATCAGCTTTCCACAAGGGTAATTAGCAAAGATCTGGGGTGGTTGAAATTAGTGGCACCTCTGGACTACAATCTTCCTGCTTCTTTTTGTTCCACCTGAAAAATTAAGATAACAATGTCCTTTGATCTTAGAGAGGGAAAACAGAATTCAATGGTATTTGTGGGTCACCTGAAAACAATAGCAGTGCTTGCCACCAAAAAGCTGCCAATGGAATTAATAATTATGTATCCGGATCACAGGTTGAATAGAATGCAATACCGGAGACATGGGGCCATGTGCTGAACTATGAAGATAAAACAGAATATTGAAAAGCTGCCCAGCAAGTGATCCTAATCCATCCCAGCCACCTGTGGGTAAAAAATACATAGGTGTACCATTGAGCATTCATAACGTGAACAGAACTCAATTAAATGTGCACAGGCAAACTTGATTCTGGTATTTCCTAAGTTCTAAGGGCTTGATTTTGTAAACATTCGTATCCTTTCGATGTGTATTTTTGAACATGATATATGTATATGCCTTGGGTACAAATACAAGTATGCATGCACACTTCATTCCCTGATTTGGCTTTCACCTCACTCTGGAAAAGAATTGCCTACAACAAGGCAGGCAGGAAGGCAGGAAGGCAGGAAGGCAGGAAGGCAGGAAGGAAGGAAGGAAGGGTGCTCTACTTGACCTATTAAAGTGAACAGCACAGCTACTGATCTCCAGTGCTTTAAACAAAGTAAGGGATTAAAAAGAGTGCTTATTTGCAGCTCAGCCTACTTCCAAAGCCAGACATGTTACATGCCTGGACATACACTTACCAACCTGATTATCATAGCAATCTCAAAATCTTGATCACACACGAAATTGGTGCAGCTATCATGAATATCCTTGGGTGCACAGTTGCTGATGTCAGTAATTTCAAAGTTCAGCACATCTTTAATTTCCATATGCTGAAGACACCAGGGCAATCACATTCAGCTGTAGAGACAGTTCATCCTGTGCAATTTGAAACCATCTCAATAGATTAGTGTTTGCAGCACTTCTAAAAAATCCCAAATCAGGGTGCTTGGTTCAGCTACTTGGAAATTCAGTCTTGAGACACATTCAACTCTTCTCTTAGTTTTGCTGCAGGGCAACAGTGGCAAATTAGCCATCTGCTTCAGAAATGGTCAGCTATTGCAGCTAAGGCAGCAGCAACATGAAGGGGAACACTTTGAAAGAAGAGTCCAGGTGTGTCTGCAGGGCTCCCCAAATATGTAGCTCCACTGACTGAAAATCAGCAAGACACTCACTATTCACAGTCACTGCCACGGTGACCTTGCTGGGTTTCACAGGCTGCAGAGGAGAGATTTATTCTTGACTTGACCCCACTTCTGTCAGAATTCTGGTTAAATGCTGTGAAGCATCTCATTAGTGACTGCCCCAAACACTGCATGGACACCCTGGGTCTGCTGCTCACAGGGTATTTTTCGAAGAGGACACTTACAGACATACACTAACCTAAAGTACCACACTTACGGGAGCTGAAGAAAATACCATCTCAACCTAATTTTTTTCTTGCCAGAATTCTCTAACTAGTAATGAAATGGCATTAATGAAAATGTTCTGTAATAAAAATTCAAAGTCATTACTCTAAACACTGTAATGATTTAGGATTACTAAGCAATTTGCACAAATTAATTGGAGGCAATAAGTTAAATGCAGTTTTCTACTATTGAATCAAGCCAAGCCTTTGGGTCAGGAGGAATTCACAAATACCTGCAGCAAACACATCCCTGCCTTACAGTCCTGATGCTCTCTCCAGCACTGAAACATCCAGCATTTGAAGCACAAGTGACACAGCAGTGCTGGACTACTGTACTTGTACAAGTGCAAATTACTGCCTAGGTATTTTTGTCCAAAGTTTTCCAGTGAAACCTATAATCCAAATATGTTTGTGTAAAATCCTAAAGTCACCTTCATTATTGGAAAGGAAAAGGAAGTAGCTTTTTTTTTTTCTGGAAAGGAAGTAAAGCTTACCTAGTAAACACCAGTAAGGATTTTTTATCTGAATTAGTTTTTCCCGTGGTGAACTTCTCAATGACCTGTCTGTCAATACTAATGAAATCAACCCACCTTTCTTGTCTTGAGCAATGCCTTTAAATTCCTAATTGAGTCCTTAAGGCCATGTACTATGCCTGACCAGTCAAAGCTCACATCTCTAACGAGTTTAGACTTTCTCAAACTTTGAAAAAGGGTTCAGTAGCTGCCTCTAAAATTGGTGAGGGCAATAAAGTTGAAAAAAAAATCTAAAAATAAATCTCCTTACTTTATCTGCCTGAAAATATTTTTAGTATACCTGACATAAATGTCACAGATATTTCAAAGGTAACATATAGACAATTCATTGCAAGATTCTTTATCAGAAAGCTCATATCCCACACTAAAATAATGAAAAAAATTTTACACCTGAGTAATGAGTAATGAAAGTGGGCAGTGACAACATCTACAAATCAAAAATATTTTCTCAAGCCAACAGCTTCTGGTTAAGGTAGAGATTACACTAATTTCTGGATTCACTTATTACACCTAAGTATAAATGTAATATGAGGGTGTGTTTTTACAGTTATTTGGGTCTATAATTGACACCCCCTTCAGCAAAGGATTAACACCTCAGAAGAAAATGAAAATACTCTGATGGTGATATAGGTTGTTTGAAATATAACGATTTTTCCGAGTTGCCAAACTCCTTATTCCATATATTGCTGTTACAAAAGTACGTAAAATGTGAATTAGAGAAAGAAAAGGAGGCTTGTATTCACATCTGGACTTCTAACTGTTACCATTTAAAAGGGCTGTGAGGTACCTGTAGGTACAACTCATTCTTTTTTGACCAGTGCATTTAGCAGTTTATTCATCTCGGGGAGAGTTTATTTGTTATTTTGCAGGCTGGACTGTGCTGGAACTTTGTGGGTTGCTGCTCTTACTGGAGTTTGATTTCCTGCTGTCTCTCTTCATCACCTTTCTCCTTTTGTAGATTCCCCTGCCATTCTCCTGCTTGTATCTCTGAACAGTAGGCATGCTTTTCATTTTAAAAATTGCTCCTACTGTGAGCTCACTTAACAGGATTGAACATTTGTGATTTTTCTCTTCAGTGGGTCTGTCTGCTTTTGATGAAAGAGTTCAGGTGGGTTCTGGTCATTGCGCTTCCTTCCAAAATGAACTCCGTTTACCCTTTTTTTTCCCTGCTGCCCCCTTGTCTCACCAGTTTAAAAAAAAGCCAGCGTTTCTGGTAGGCTGTACATGCAGATACTTTTTAATTCGCACTCCTCACCCAGGAGACACACACACACTGTTCATGGCAAATACCTGCTGGGCCTATAAACCAACAGCACCAAGACATCACATTGGAGGTCCTGTGCAGTGAAGAATTTCCAGGCTTAGGACTATCACAGACACACTGATGTCACTAGTTTTTGGGCTCCTCACCACAGCACCTGAGTGCTCTACAAGGGAGCTTGCTTCTGTCAGGCCCTGTGGTGGCACTCCTGGCCAGGCATTGCATTGTAGCCCCTCTGCACAAATTTACTTTGATGCCCAAAAGAAACATCAGTGCTGGTCTTAAGAAGAAGTATCACTTCTCAAATGACAGCTTGTGGCCATTCTTCATTGTGCTATATCAGGCAATTACAGCTGCCAAAATGGCTATTGTTTTTTCTGCCTATTAGACTACCACTCAGTGCAACACTGGTGGTAACTACAGCCTGGTAAAGCAACTTAGGTGTCTGTGACTAATTTTTATTCTGCTCTTTTGGTCCTTCCTTCATTCACTGTAAAGTCCAGCATGTTCCTTAATCAATTGTTGTCAATTGTTGCTCAGCTGTTCTTCCTCAGCCTAACATGCTTGCACAGGATAAAGTGCTTGATGCACTCTCAAAAGGAATATTGGAGCCTTGGAGCAGAGGTACTATCCTTTCACCCCATCTTCACTTATTCCATGACAATGCTATTTCCGTCAGGGTATGGCAATGTTCTTTCAAATGCATAAATGCGGGTTTCATTTCAGATCTTTCAAAGTCAGGAACATGCTCCTGGGAAAGCAATGGTCTCATAGCAAGTGCAGTGCACAGGGATCACTGCGATTAGGCAAGTTTCATTACTGGGTATTGAGAGCTCTGGACTGCAATGCCCAAGACCTAAATAGGAAATTAAAATTACAGTTGCAGTACGCCAAGTGGAATTCTTTAATTCTCTTACATATCCTCCTGCTGTACCTGTGCATTTATCTTCTTTACCCAAAAAATCCAAACCCCTCCTGCAAAAAACCAACCAAAAAAAAAAACAAAACCAAAAAAAAACCCAAAAAAAAACCAAACAAAGTTTTCTAGCAATTAGGAAGGTGAAGTAAAATTAGAATGTGGAAAATTAAGGATAACAGAAAAAATCTCAAATAATAGCTCATTCTTTTCATCCTCACGGAGTGACGTGATCTGTCATGATAAAGGTGAGGGATTGTTACTCCCCTTGTTTGCATGAACACAGGTGCAATAGCATGGGTAGAGCCCTCTTCCTCAGCCATAGGGAAAAGTGAGTTCAGGGTTTTCTGCCCGTGCTTAGACAACACCTCTCCTAAATAATTTTCTTT
Organism: Origma solitaria; assembly: GCA_013397895.1. Lineage (NCBI taxonomy): Eukaryota > Metazoa > Chordata > Aves > Passeriformes > Acanthizidae > Origma > Origma solitaria. The sequence goes on along the minus strand of VZRL01006550.1, from coordinate 473,228 downwards.
ATGGGAAGAGAGTTGACAACTACATTATCAAGTACCTCACAGTACAGTGCAAAGAAATAAACTTGGAACTGTGAATTATATGTTACTTGTCACCTCCAGGCCATATATTCAGACAGTTCTTTAGCTTATCCATTGGTTTCTGAAAGGTCAAAATTAGAGTTGGATGTTTCCACCCCCTTACCAATAATATTAGAAATGTTGGTGTGATTTAATGGCATCTAGCCCTGCTCTCTGCAGACTTAGGGTACAAAATTATAATATTTTGTCTTTTATATGCCAATTACATAAGAAGTAATATTGGTGTAGTGGCACTATTTCTGAAACCCTCTACTAGAAGGGCTCAGGACTACAGACTCCACTATCAGGATTTTGCATTACCCAGGAGAAATAAACTACAAATGTAAAGGCATGAGTGGTACTGGGGACAAGATCAGAAGAGGAGAAGCCTCTGCTCTTCACTGTATTCTCAGCTGCTGACTTTAAACAGTACCCATGGTGAGCGATCACTCCCTGGGGCTCTGTGGTGTGTGGGAGCAAGAAAGACGTCTGAGGATACACACTTCACAGAAATAGCAAGGAGGCCTTTGGGACCACACATATAACAAGCTAAACTCACCTGTGTGACACTGGAACAACTTTCCTGGGCCTCAACAGCCGGCACAAGGTCACAGGAAGCAAAGAGTTGTGCTTTGCATGTTAGCACTGAAATTTGTTGCTCCAAAAGGAATCTGTGAGAAGTGATGATGACAAGGTATAAAGTTTATTTTGAAAAGAGGGATTTTTGAAATCTAGGCTAGAGGTTATGACAAATGAGAGTGATATCAAGATTCAATAGCTGTAGAAAGATAAGATGAAGATGTGATAAAAGAAGAGACTTGTACAGTAGAAAGCTGACTGCTAGCATAATACCACATGAGGAAGCTAAGAATACTCTACCGCACAATTAAAGTTACAAAGGATAAGGGAAAAGTAGCTTAGGGTTCTTCAAGTCAAAGCTAAAGATGGTGTACATGATCAGAAATTATACTGTTCCTTCCTGGAAATAAGACTTAGTGGAGATTTTTAATAGGTCTCCTCTGGAACATTCTGCTAAAATAAGTACAGAAAAATCAGGTTGTCCTGGATTTTTTCAGAGGTGCTCTTGTCTTTTTACAGAAAAACGTTCCTTGTCCTTCCACAAATTGTTATTGTCTGTCATTGGCCACTACCATTTAAAAAGCAGCATGTTTCTCTTAAGTGCTTTTTGTTCGCAGAGCACCTTGAACCTAAAAGAAATGGAGGCCTTTAGAAAGCTAATGGAAGTTTAAGGAGCTCAACACCTGTGAAGAGAAGGCTCTGGTTTTCTAGTTTCTCTCCACTCCCTTTTAAGCTACCTTTAATAAAAATATAATGCTGAATTGCTCACGGTAATGTACACACACAGCACCCTGGCTGAGCAAGGATTCTCGTCTTTTGTTTCTGATGTTTGTGACATGGCCCTTTACTTTTGTTTCAGAAAGCTGAGAGGTAAGAGCAAGACTTTCTGTGACAACACAGTAAAGACAAGAACGTGAAAAGCTGTACAACAGATTCAAAATAGGCAGTCACCTGATGACTGTTCCATTCCTGGATTTATGCTGAAATGTGAGGGAGAGTGCCAATGCATTTGTTGAATGCATAAAATCTGTGAGGCTGTCTGTCAGGTGGGAATCAGTCAGGAAGCCTGGAGCAAGGATACCCATAATTATGCCGTCAAAAAGCTTGCAATAAGCAGCAGAATATTTTATTTCCCGTCAATCCTACAAAAAGTCTTTTATAACATCTGTGTCAGCAGATTCCAGGTCCCAAGAGGTGCCACATTTTGAAAGCAGCAGAGAACTTGTGTTTGCCAAGTACATACTGTGGAAAACCTCACTGGTTTAATGAAGTCATAGGCGGCAAAGGACATTTCAGTTTTGCCTGTGTTTAAGGCATTGTTTCTCACGGTGAGTTGGACTTGCATGTTGATGATGCTCATTTAATTTTCATTTTTATAGCAAATAGGGATCATTCTCCAGCCCAGAGATCCACTGGCACAGCCCCGCTCTCATTTGCATGGCTACACTTCTTTGCAAACTGGGGGTCACACCTGACCTGCAGTCAGGCAGGTCCTTAGCCTGTGCTAACCCTCAGGCTGTGCCTGAAACTTGAGGGGGATGCTAACTGACACAGGTCAAAACCATGTCAAGGACCTTGTAATGTAAGTTCCAGTATGGATAATCCCAAGCCAACATGCAGACCCATGCCCTCGCCTGGTTCACTGCCATATAATAACAGTAGTTTAAAAATCTGAACTTTTCATTTTGGTGACTGTAAATATACATATCCCACCTCATCTCAAAGAAGTTGGAAAACACAGCTCACCGTTTGTAGTCTGAGCACTCCTACCTCCTAATTTATTTCTCCTGCCTTGATAAACCACTCTGAGGTCAATAGTATCTAATTCAGCTAAATTGTCTCATAAAACCTCGCTTATGACAATTTGTAGTTACGATGTAATTATCTTAATATTGTCTCTGATGAGTCTCTTTCATAGATAGATGTTTTGATTGACTGTATCTGTGCCTAAAAAGAAAAAAACATGGCCATGCCTTGCTGAAGCTTTTTTCACTGACTGTTTCATATGGTGCCTGCTTTACTGGAGCTCTGTAAGTGGTATGTGAAGCAAAAGATTCTGCTTGTCAGCCTGCTTCACAGATCCACTGAAAATAAACACATCAGACATCAGCTAATGGCACACTTGCTTATGGTTGCTCATTTTTGTTTCGGGTTAATGTTGTGCCCTTGCATGTACCATCTGGAGAGGGGAAAAAGATTTAATCAAAAATAAAAATAGCTGGTTTAGGCTTAAGTTTTTCTTTTGTACTATGAAGTGCAGGAAGGGAAAATGAAAGGGTGTCATTTGCTGTGACCATTGAATAGAATAAGAGCTGTGAATGCCAGCAGGTCTGCTTCTCACCCATGAATCCAGTGCTTCATTTGTTTGGGGGAAAAAGCTCTGCACACCTTTCCGCTGAACCTCAGCAGTGCTTCTCAGCATAAACAATAGCTCATATTGTTGAGGAGGCTTATCGAGAAAGTTATGTCAGTAATGATGGGGATTTTCAGCTGGCATTCTCCGGGATTTGTGAAGCATTTGCTGCCGGTAAGTGTGCTGATAAGCTGCTCGCTGATTAGAATATTCTATCTGCAGCACCATCGGGCTCCTGTTTCCCTGACATGTCTCCTCTGTGTCTTAAAAATACCACAAGCACATCAACAGCTTATCACAAGAAGCAATATGAATTCAGAACATGATTCTTTTGCAAGATCATTCAGGTTAGGTGTCAGCACAGACTGAAAAAACAAGGCACTAGCAAAAGGTGAACATAAGAAGCATATCTCATAATCTTTTGGTTGTTATAGCCCTCATTCTCTCATTCCTGCACTTTTTGAATATTTGTAACCTTCCCTATCCTGGTGTCTGCTTTTGACTGCAGGCTCCTCAGGGCAAGTGTGCCTTTGTGTCAGTAATACAGTCTGCCCACTAATGGCACTGCACAGGCAGTAATGAACGAGACCATAATGAGCAGCCGCAAATCCAAATATCAGCAATAGTCTGGATGCTCTGCTCTGTATCGAGATGCTTAAAACAGGATCACCTGATAGCTCATCTGAACAATCACACAGGGGACCTGGATGTTTAACAAGTCTAATGTAAATCCAACAGCAGTCGTGCAGGAGACTTTCCCATCCCCATGATGGCGTCTAATGACAGAAGAGCCATAAAGGACTGCAGTGATGACTCCCACATGGAAAGCTGACATGCCTGAAACAATCAGCACTGTCTGAGTTCACTCAAACATTGCAGTGGACACTGTGGGCTCTTGAAAACTTCACTTCTCCTTCTCTTAGTAGACATGGAGAAGACCAAGGAGAAATAGATGTGCACACCAACAGACATTTGGCACTTGCCAATGCTGTTTACAGTTGCAAAGATAAAATGTCACCTGTGTTGAAGCCCTTATCTCAGGAGCTAATAGCTGCTCAGTGTTAAGGCTTTCACTCCATTTTTTTTTAAAGCTCTTAAAACCAGTAGAATTTTGCTTCAGAATTGAAAATGTTGTAATATCTTTGTAGCGTCTAGTGACTGAGCTTTCCTGTGTTGTCTTAACAGCAAATGTCTTCTCTGCATTTGCCATGTGTGTGTACAGAAAAACAGATTGACTCAGCCAGACAGCTCTGGTTTCATTTTTATCTGCTGTACTTTATCTCCTATATTTATATGTTAAATAATTTATGTAATTTTTGATATATCCAAATTCTCTGAAGCCTGTAGGGTGAGAATTCATCTCACTCTCTACATCTGAGAGTACTAAAGTCCTAACTCAGATACATGGAATAGCCATTGGGTTATGTCGTACTTCAGATAACCTCAGATCAGTTACCTCTTTGTGTTTTCCTTCAAGCACAGAGACCTTGGCCCAGTCCTGGGAGCAGTGAAGAGGATTTCCCATGCCAGACCAGGAGGGATAACCCCTCTTGCAACAATCTGGAGTGAATTCTCTTCTCTTCCAAGCCCTTGTGCAGAGCTCTGATGAGCAAACTTCCCTGCCTGCTGCCTCCAGCCAGGATGAGGAACACACAGAGGAGCAGGTACCCTGATATGAAGGGGCCCACAACCAGAGGGAGAAAGAGCCTATTTCTTTCTCAGTATAAACTAAAATTTCTTTTGTATTTTTGCTATGGAAACTTCCCTGATGCTGGCAGTCACACCCACACCACCTGAGCTAGGACTGAGACCCCTTCACAGCTCCAGTGACTGATGGGTGCCCTGCTTGACTCCCTACACTCACCACACTCACACAGTCAGTCCAGGTTTCCTTACCAGTTTGACTGCAGGTTTCCTTACCAGTTTGACCCCAGATTCCCAGGGGAGAGTCTCAGACATCCAAATCTTTAAAATAATTTAGTCATGGTGCAACAACAGAGTAAGAGCTCGAGCTGGTGCCTCTGAGGAGGGCCCCTGAACAAAGCAACCCCTGGGTTTTTATACCCTCACAGTCTGTGTGAGTGAGTCCTTGGCTGCTGCTGCGTCTCTGAGTGTCCAGTCCTCTAGCCGGTGCCACACCTCCCTCCTGCCGTTTGTTGTGCAAAGGGTTGGCACCAGTGTACAGCCCCTTGCCTGGGGCTCCAGCCACCCAGAGCTCTATCTGCAACTCAAACTGCAGCTGCACCCCAAGCTACCTGCACTAAATGTATTCTTCAATATTTTTTTCTCTCAGACTGCTCAGGCCAAAATTTCCATGAATTGCAATACGAATTTCTGTTGCACAAAATATTCAGGGTCTGACCGATCACTGTTTGCGTGTCTCTTAGAGCACTTGTGCAGGAAAAACCTTTAACACAACAACTCAAACCCACTTTTAAAATATTGGTTCTGGTTTTCAAACACTTTTAAGCAGACTCCATTCTAGTGCCATAGAGATAAAAACCCTTTGAAGAAGTTTTTATTTCTCTGTGAAAAGTTTGTTTCATTTAACTAAGCCGACCTTAGAGCTCCATGTATTTATTAGTGTATTTATTAATGGCAAGCACCTGTACCTGCAGCAAAGCTACAACGGCACTGATATGCCCTGCAGCAATTTAGCACAGCCAAAGTAGGGTGGGGGAGGACATGTCATCTCTGATTGATATGTAGACTTTTTTTGTGGGAATGAAACTAGGACACCTTGACTGCACAAGGAACTTTACGTACTCAGATTTGCTCCCTCTGATAAACATTTTCACCTACTCAGTGGCTATAAGAAGAGTTTTGGCTGTTCTCTATGTGCTTTTCTCATCTTGCCTGGGGTCTGGAAATATCTGCGGAACATCTGAGTAGGATTGACCTAGGTATAAATGGGATTCCTAACCATCAAACCTTTTCTTCTGCCTTTTGTTTTTAGTTGTAAGATGAAGGTCACCTTTCCATTTATAAGTTACCCCTACATTTGAACAAAAAAAAAACCCTTTTATTTTCCAGAAAGCAGAGGGCTAAATTCACACTAGTGCTGAAATGCTGCTTCCAAAATGCAGGTATTTGTAAGCCTTGTTCCTTTTACTCCAAAGCACCTTCAAGCCATGGATTTCATAGTTCAAACATCACCTTTTTCTGGTCCAGTATTTGCCTCTCTCCCAGCCTCAGTGAGTGGCTCAACCCTGACTCAGACAGGGGCACAGTTGGGACCCCCAGACTAGGGGCTGTGCTCTTCTGCAGGGCTTGCTGCAGTGGAGGTACCCCAGGGTGCTTTTTCTACCAGGGATTCAACTGCGTTGTTCCTATCACTCACCTGTACCAGAAGGGATTAACCCCTTGCTCTGCCTGACAGGCTCAAAGATGCCCTAACCATGGCAGCTTGGACTGTATCCCAAGCTGGGTTTGGACTAACTCTGCCCTGGTCAAGTTGTGCTCTGTACAGAATAATCAAATACTTCTTGGAAATGAGAGAGGGAAAGTTCGAACTTGGTGCTCTGTTCATGTGATTCAGCTCTTCTTTGAATGCAGAAAATATGTGGTCTGAGATCCCAGTTATCTATGAAGTATTTAATAGTCAGTACCCAAGAAGAGCTTGGGAGCAAGGTACCCAGAGCACCCTGCTATTCAGAAGCTTGAATGTGCTTCACAAACAAGGGAGACTCAATAGCCTATCTCCAGAAATGAAGAGCCTTCACGAAAGCAGGGAGCCTTCCTGAAGGCTTCCAAGGGACAAACATTCTTTAGACATGTGCACTATTCAGCAGTGTTAGCTGTAGACGATCTTCATCTTCTCATAGCAGAGAAAAGAGACGGAGAGTCTCCTTGGGCTCCACCTCGAGGCTGGCACATCTTTCCATGTGCTGCATAGGAAGTCCTGCACAGATGTTTGGAATGCAGCAAGGTGACTAGGAACAAGGCTGTGATCCCCAAGCGAACATTTTGGCACCAGAAGCACTTCTTACAGGGTTTTGAAAGCCAGTCAATGCTGGATAACATTTTTATGTTTCATTTTTCCTGTCTGCATGAGGTAATTATTTCTAGACCCACATGACCATCAGTATAGATTAATATTCATGCAAATTGCATCCAACAAGGCAGTTACCTGAGCTCTGCAACATCACCATGCACACAGCAATCATTTTTAAAATAATAAAGGGCTTTTAGCTTGAATCTCATTGAATCAAAATTACTGAGCTACAAAAATGGATACTATGTTTCAGAAAACATAATTGCAAGTTCAAAACTAGTTACAAAAAATTAGAGCTGGGTTTGTTTTTCACAATGACCACATGAATTTAGCTCTTGTTTTGTGAATTGTTGGCAAACTGTATAAAAATTTTTTCACCTCAGTGCAATTCACTGCTAGAATCTATTTGTCATACAATTCAAGCATATATTCTTGATTTATAGTTTGTTCCAAGAAATTTACGGCAGCATTCAACATTCTTTGTTGAGCTGTATTGGTTAATATTGATTGATAGTGTGTATCAGATGATAGTTTTCTGTTCCCTGATTAGATGACATTCTTATAGAAAGAGTTTTCCAATGCCAGCTCTAATGCTTTTTAATCCCAAAATTACTTTTGATGAGAATTCTCTCGCAATCTTTCAAAATGTCACTTGTTTTTCACCTATCACTCTTGCTAGCTAACGTATCATAGAGTATTCAAACAAGGAAAGTTTAAAAAAAAATGAGCAAGTACATCTGAAACAAATTCTAATGGAATATGATGAATTTTTCACCTCCAAAAGAGCCCCAAACTTCTTCACATCATTCTACACATTCATAAGTCATAACGTTTCTGAGTCTGGGATTTAATAAGTCTCAAAAAAATCCCCATATGGGGAACAATTTCCTCTCCAAGAAAGGAGTATTCTTGCGGGAACTACTCCTGAGCATAGAGGCTCAAACAAATCAGCGCCCCGCAGTTTTCCCCCCAGAGGCAGGGAGGGAGGACGCTGTACAGGAGGACCCCCGTATCTTAAACGCCCTATCCCACCCTATGCGGGGAGGGTGCGGGAATTGTGCCTCTGCTCAGCATGCACCGCGGACACGCGTGGTTGTGGCACTTTAGCCCAGCCGAGAGGCCCGTGCGGGTGCACGATGCAGTGAGAGCCGGGGCAGTGCGGTGCCCAGCGGTGCGGGGGGTGCGGTGAGGGCCGGAGCGGTGCGGAGCGCTGCAGTGTGGAGCGGAGCGGTGCGGTGCGGAGCGGAGCGGTGCTGTGAGGTGAGGGCCGGTGCCGGCAGGGCAGGGCGGTGCGGTGCGGTGAGGGCCGTGGCGGTGCGGAGCGGTGCGCTGTGGAGCGGTGCGCTGTNCCCCGCGCACGTGCGGGAGGGGTGCGGCCTGCCGGGGCCCCTGGGCGGCAGCGCCCCCTGGCGCCCGAGCGGCCCCGCGGCGCCACAGCCGCCGCCCTCACGGCCCGGAGGGGATTCCTGGCGGGTTTCGGGCTCTGTGGCGTCGCCCTCACGGCCCGGAGGGGATTCCGGGCGGGTGTGGGGCTCTGTGGCTTGTCCCGCACCGTCGGTGCCGGGTCGTGCCGCTGGATGGGTGCTGAGCTGCCCGCCGTGCCGCCCCACATCCGCGCTCCGCTGAGGGAGAGCCCTGTGCGGCCAGGGGAGACCCGACCCCATAATCACTGATGTAATAAAAAACCTGATTTGTACGTTAGCCAGACTAGGAGGTAATTTCAAATAACCTGCGTCTTTGCGAACAGTGGAGATGGTTTTGGAAGTACTGCGGTCCCATCCCGCGCCCTAATAACCTCATCATAGCGAGCCCTGAGCAGCTCATCCTGCCGCAGGAGCTGAAGGGGTGTGTGGGACTGCAGAAGCCTCACAGCCCTGCAGAATTGCTGTGTCTCTGGGGGCAGCACTTGGCCTGCAGGACTGGACCAGGCTGGCAGAAGGGAGCTTCAGGAGCGGCAGTCTCCTGGAAAACTCATTCAGGGACCGATGGCATCGGAGCCTGGTCACAGACACACAGCATCATTTCTCCTCAGGGCTGGAGGAAAGCCTGCCTGAGTTCACATGCTGGACTTTGTCAGCTAATAATGCTAGACCCAGAGTGGAGCTTCAAAAAACCAGAGGGTGGGAGGAAAGCAGCCTATGAAAGGTCAGCCTTTATTGACCAGTCAGGCAGACGAGAAGAGTGAGATGAAACACTACTGGAGGTTACTCTGTAATCAGATGTTTCACATGTTATTTGTGCAGCTGAACTGTGAAGACTCCCTGTTTTGCTGCAGCTGTTGGGGCTTTTTTCCCCCTAAATTTATGTTCTTTTCCTCCAGTTAAAATTTCCTTTGTTTCAAACACAGGCTCATCATTCACAAAGGGGAAAGTGTAGTTTCTCAAGGGACACTAAAGAAGAGGCTTGTTTTTCCCAGTGTCAGAATTTGGGTGTCAGGCTGAAAGCAACTGCTAACTTTTTGAGGCCAGCCCAACACTGCTGCTGCATGAGTTATCCTTGTCAGTCAGCCAGGGTCATCCTCCTAGAGGATGGAGTTCTGCAGCAGTTCCCTCTGAAAGGCCTCATGAGCTGTAGAAAAATTGCCAATATCCAAGGACATCCATGTGCTGTGCTAGAAGCCATATGCTGTGGTTGTCTCTGTGCAACAGTTCACTGCCCCGTTATAGCCCTTTGTGTTTAAGAAATCTGTTGTCATGGGCTTCTTCTCTCAACTACCCTGAGCTTTATGCCAAAGTTGTCCTTGTTCTTGACTCTAGGCCATGGCTTCTTGCCCATCTAGCAAACTTCTTAAACAGCTCCTGATTTGCAGGCAATTTTTTCTGCCTTTTATCCACCCTCTGGTCAAATTCTCTTTAATATCCATTAAGGACAAGAAGTTCAGTTCTGTGAAGCTCCAAATATAAATATGACTAGTTAGAATTGTCATTTGTTCATAATGAATGTAACAAGATCTTTTAAGCATTAGGCAATCAACAACTTGTATTCCTAGAATTAATGTATTATTACCTGTTAGAAAGAGTCTCCAAAAGGAGATTGCTGTCACATGCAATCTCCTTTAGTGGAAAGAAAAAAAATTCAGTCTCTAAAATTTGTAATATTTTACTACCAGTTGCATGAGATCCTCCAAACTTAAGTTCCCTAAAATAGTGCAATTTTTATTCTTCACTCCAGACAGATGCTTTAGGAGTAATTCATCCTACTTTCTGTTTTGATTTAGTGTTTTGTAGCAGATCTCATCACTTCATTGCTCCTCACTCCCCCAACATCCTTTCAGGAGCTTATCATTTGCATGTTTTCACACTCCTCCAGCTACTGATCGTTGTAAAGGGGGTAGTGCTGGGTGCCATCCCTCCCCCTCAGTCCTTCCTACAAGAACTACGCACTGATTTCAAAGATTCCATCCACATGAATCACCCTGTTAATGCTCTGCAATAACAGTTACAGCAGACCTCCTCTCATCAACGAGAATTTCCAAGTCTTTTAGCACAATAACTACCCAGCTATTATTTACACATGAACTATTCACTTGCTCTTCTTCTCAGCCAGCTCCGACACTGTTCGATACAAATGTGACTTCCTAAGGCTGAACTACATTTTGCTTCCTAGTATCCTTCATCTTCCACTCCCTCCTGGTTGCTCCCCTGATTAGACTATCCCTTTTCCTTCCCTTGCTATGTTTTCTTGTCCGGAGGGGAAAGCACTGCAGCCCTGAGGCATGATAGCTGCTGTGGGAGAGCAGCTCCACAGCTGGCAGAGAAGAGTTTCCTGCGTCCCCGCTTGAAAGTTCTGGGAGGTTTCCTGACAGCAAAGCTGGTGAATACTCTGATTGTCAGTGCAGGGCTGTACTTACAGATGTGCTTTCCTGCTGAGGCTGAATGTTGTGCTTGGCACACTTGGCTCTGCTGGGCTACTCCACCGAGAGTAAAGCTCTGAGAGTGCAGTGTGGTTATCTCTATCCTCGGGAGAGGCTCCAGTCCCAGAGGTCAGACTCTTCCTTTCATTAGGCAGTGAATGGGAAGAAAGTGAATGTCTCAGCTGGCTGCAGCAGCTTGTCCATGGTGTCCCAGCACCCTGAGTCCTCCCTGCTGCTCTGGGCGGCCAGCAGCTACCTCTGAGGCTGCCAGCACCGGCTCTCTGCTCTATTTCCGGTCTTTGTAGTTTCTGCTCAGGAGCCCATGCGGGGAATTAATCCCTAATACAGCACTGCCCAGGGCTAAGCAGCATCATACAAAAATTATCAATTTGCAAATACAGATTCAGCTATAAACCACTTGGGGTTAGAAGCATCTCCTGGGAAACTGTGGAAAGTGTGTAAAGCTTACATCCTGCATAAGCAAGCGATGGGGGAGCTTGCAGGGAGCCTCAAGGCAGCTGAGTAGAGAGGGATCAGGGACTAGTCATTAGAGAGAAAAGATGGTAGGACAGACCTGTGGGGAAGACCATGGAATTCAGTCAACCAACCCAATTTTGGGAGAAAAGGGCTTTCCTTTCCTCACATCCTTCCACCTCTGCTGCTCTCTGCACAAAAGAGAGCAGGAAGGCTGCCTCCTCAGCAGAGACACATTGAACCTACAGTGTTAAATTTTGCAGTTTATGGATCCCAGAGGATTTGTGACATGTGTGTCTGTGATTTAGCCTGAGCAGCACAAGCAGAGCAAGAATAAACACAGCAAGTGAGAACTTACTGGCTCTACACACATCTTCTGTGCTGCTGGGGTAAACAGGGTGTTTATGACTTCCTAGGAACCTGAGTCTTTATGAGATCCTCATGAAAAATGAGAAAATAGTGTTTTGGAGATTCCTGGGCAGGCTATTGAGCTGTCAAAAAGGCAGTCCTTCAAAGTGACACCCCTGTCTGTATCCTTGGCCAACCTGTGTGTTGTCTTTCAGTAGCTGGCATTATATAGGTAGGATATGATCAAGGCACAGCTAGTGCCCGAGGGACATTACTTCTGTTTGAGCTGCAGTGGTGGCAGCACAGACCCTCGGATTGAATTTGACACTTTGGATCCTTGCTGTGGTCTATTATATTCACAGAAACTTCTTTTAACTACTCAGTGGTATTTTAAAGTTTCATATAAAGGTTTATTTTAGACTCGCATTGAAAATATTTAAGCATTCAGGAGAGGAAAATCCAGAATTCATTCATTTCTCCTGTCCTGGCTGTAAGTCAGCTCTGCTGCAGTGGGATTTCCAGAGCCTTATTATGCTTCTCTCCCTTCTTCTCTGTGATCACTTCACTGAAGAAGATCCCCAACTTCACACTTATATTTTTCACTTCTTTAAATAGAGACCCATTTGCCTTTAATTAGCTTCACAGATTCACTGAAGTCCTCCTCTGTAAATGTACACAAACATCAAAAATTAGTAATCCCTTGGAAATCTCCAAGAGAATTTTGGGTAATCCAGACTGTGGATTCAAGGCTGTGATGAATGAGTGAATGATAGCTGGTGGTGGGGTAAGTCCTATAGCCTATCATCAAATTGTTTTGTGTCTTATGATGGTTTTAGTGGATTGGCTGATGAGAAGCTTGTTTTTATGGAAAGGAGATATCTTCACTAGGTGCATGTGCCAATATTTCTTGAAGACTTCCTAGTCATACAAATTAAGGCCCTAGACTTCTCAAGGGGTAGATTTGTTTATTTAGATGTTTTCTGTGGTCTCTGACTTGGAAGATCCAAGGGGACATAAGTTACCATCTCCTGAGACTTCTGAACTGATGAAAGCGTGGCTTTGTCTCAATAGAGACTGAGAGGGGGGACCTCTGGGCTCCTCTGCTTCCTGATGGCTTCCTGATGGTAAAGCATAAGGGTAAAACAGGCAATCAACATTCCACTAATTTTTACCACTGAAAATAGTCTGGATCTTTTGATCTAAGTGACTTTGTAGCTGGCCACCATCCTCTTCTGGGCATCACATAATGGCAATAATAAAGACACTTCAGAGAGCATGGTAATTAGCACTCACTCATCTTACAGCAAAGCAATCTTTTATGACTCTAACTTTGGATGCCGAATTCTGCCCCACATCCTCATAAGATGCAGCAGCTCTCAGGATGGTCTACTCATGCACTTGGATTTCAGAGCACTTTCAGGAGCTGGCTGTTAACAGGCTGCTCTCGGACTTAGGTCTGGAGCTGTTTGTTACTGCCCTGCTGCAGGACTAAAGCTTTAAATAATGAACGTACAACAAAACACACACATATTCTTGGGTATATGCAAAATAAATACAGAAAATATCTGACATTTTCACAGTAATAGGACATATGTGAATAACACTCCACAATAAGATCACTGTTGCTGGTTAAAACATGCATTTTTCCCCATAATATCATCCTAGTGTTTGATAATTCATTTTAAGAGAAAAATATGTCAAGTGAATTTGGATATGTTGAAAATTTTCATTTGAGCACCATTCTACATAAAAGTCCTTCCAAAGCTCTTGAATATAAATGAATCTAAGTTATTTCCATAACATGTTGAACCATTATGCCAATTAATGAAAAACTCCTCCTAATGCTGCCAGTTTATGTTTCGGATTGTGTAACAGGAGCATAGTCATACTCCAAAAGTTTCCAAAGCAGGAATACTCACACAGAGTACGCTGTATGTTAGCCTAGTCTAAAATGGATTTTTCTTAATCTTGTGCTGGTGAAACTGTACCTTGCTATAACTGCAGTGATGGAGAATTTCTGTTAACCTCTTTACTATCAGTCATATAAAATTCAGAAGAGAGAGTATTTCTGATTTTTGCCATCCAAAACAGTAATGCTGTCAGGCTTATCGGTAAATATTCTGCACATTGCTTTATGAAATTACCTCTGACACCTGCAGTATGTTCTCACATACAAGGAGCAATAGCATTGTCACTAGAAGCAACTTATTAATGGTGCTTCATATAATGCAGAATTATATTTATTACAATTATGTCATACGCTCCTATCCGTTAGTCTAAAACTAAAAGAAGGAAAGTTATTTAAAATATATTTGTAGCTGAAATCAACTGCATTCTTAATTATTAAATGCAGTTTTCTGAATAACAGTGCCAGCTTTGTTTGTTTCATAGCCTCTGGGGCTATTCTATCAGAAGTTCAGCCCTGGTAAATCAGTTCAGCCTACTTGTAGGACCTAGGGATGAAGAAAACACAGGGAACTTTGTTTCAGTCTGCCAGCACCAGGCCAAATATACTATCTTGTCCTGCAACCTCAGCTCTGCTATACAGCTTAAGAAGCTGGGATTAGGACTTTGCGAGTGTTAGGAGACTTGGGGAAATGGCAGCTTTATAAACGTTTATTGATTAGTTGACTTTAACCTTCCTTCCTGCAGATTCTGTTTAAATTCCTGATAACTTTCATTCCTCCATTAAATTTGGTTCTCTGCTGAGACATCTTTTCTCTTCGAAGATTTATGTCATTTATTTGGCTGCCATTTACTTTGTTGTTCATTCACTTTATTATGTTCTTTTGAGTTTTTTCTACTACCATTAAGTCTGAAAAGCCTAGTATTCCAGACCTGTCTTCAAAGATTAATTCCTAAGGCAAATGAGAAATCCTACTATCTGGAAAGTCATTCAACCAGGACACTGAAAGCCATTCCAAACTTAGCACTTGAACAAGACATGATAAACTCTTTCACCAACTGGCTAAGGAAATGGTTGCCTCTTCTTTGGGGGTTGTGGTAGCATGGTCCAGGTGAAATATCTAACATTTACCCATTTTTCATAGTTAGCACAAAAGATGATGTTACTGACTTTGTAAATAATCACTGCTGGGAGCCCAAGAGGATCTCTTGAGAAAAGCTGGGAGGGTGGGAGGCTGAGGAGTAATGAATCCTGCAGACCTGCAACAGAGATTTCCCAAAGCAGTTTTGGAGGCAGCTGCCCAACAGCCAAAAGGCCAGTTCTTGTCTCTCACTGCTGGATGTAGGGTCAGCTGTCTCAGCACCACTGCCCTCAGGGTTTGACTGTGATTCCACTCTTCCACTCTGCGAGTCACGTGGGACACTGTTCACTCCTTCCCATCATCCCGCTCCAGGTCCTGCCTGACTGGGAAGTTACCCATCCGCATATCTCTCCAATCAAGGAATCAAGACTACAATTCAGCTTGTCTTCCCAAAGGGGATACGAGTAAACACAGTTCTTTTGTCACTTTACAGCCCCCAATAGTCAGTATTTTACCAAGAGTCTTCTCCTTCAGTCTCAACAGTCTTCTTACTTGTCTTTGTGTTCATAAATCTTTTGGCATAAACCTATTTGTTTGAAAATTATATTCCATGGGCCAGATGGCCTTTAAGTGTATTTCAGTATAACTGCCAACGATCTGGGTAACGGGAAAGAAATTGCACTCCTTTTCACAACTCTTATCAGTGCATTTTAATGCTGTATGACTTCTATAAAACACCTATGATCAGATGGAACAAGGTTGCTTAGAGTTCTCTGAAGGAAAAAAGAGCATATTCATGAAGAGGAGGAAGGTATAAGACACCCAAACTGTGCACCATCTATCCCTGCTTCTGGAAAGCTTTCAGAAAAGAAATTGAAATTTAGCTTATTTTTGCACAAAGATTTTTCAGCCAGCATCATGTGTTAGTTCCCAGGCCACATCATGAAAAAAAAAACCTGACTATCAAGTGTTATGAATATCTTAAGTCAGGATAAAAATATTTTGAGAAGGATTTTCTTCCTAAACCTTAATCTATATGAAAGGGGCACGTAGCAATTCTGATGGGCTCAGGGAAAGGAAAAAAAAAAAAAAAGGTGAAATCAGAGAATAAAAGTGACTTAAAGCCCTGACTACCTGGAAGAAAAAAAATAAAAGCAAACCAAAACCAACCCTACAGTACCCCAGAGTCTGATTTGTTGAAACCATTTCAGTTTAATGCTAAATTATCTATATTTTAAAAAGGCAATACAAATAAGATATGATCAAGAATAATAGGAAGAATATATTTGTTTAGGATATTAATGCAGACATTTCCTGCGATTCAGCAATTTCTGAGCAACAAAATGGGTCCCATTTGCACTGAGCTTCTGACCTGCAATATAGCTATAAAGATACCTTGGAGATTTGTCTGTTCTCCTGGAGCTAATCTGCTGGCTTGATTCCTGAGGTTTGTTGAGGAACATGATATGTATTGCATGATAAACACCACATAGAGGGTTTCCTGAGAAAGCTCTGTCTCAAAAATAAATAGTGACATTTTAAATGCCAAGGATTATCAACAGGTGGAAAATAATAAGATATTGCTCTGTTGGGATTTCTTTAATGCCTTTAATCCAGCAATGAAAATTCAGGACAGATGTGTATGGCTGGGTAAAAAAGGAGAAGCCTGATTCTTTAGCAAAGAATCTAGGTGAATCCTTTTCACATGCCATTCTTCTTGAAGAATGTTTAATATCCATTTACTTGATGTGCACAGAAATTCTCAGGTACCTGAGGGGAAAAATGGTCTTTATTTCTATCTTATTTCTAACCTGATCAGAATTGAAATTACTAGAAATACTATAGAAGAGCTTGTGCTCAGGAGCTCTGTGACCTGATGACTTAACTGAAGAGGTGCAGAGAAGAGAAACAGAATTAGCCATAGACCTTCTGAACATCTGGCCAAAGCAACCTCCAAAGCTTTGGCGTTTTCTCTATTCCTACTTAAATATGACAAAAAGAGACATTTCACACCAAATATTCTTAATTCTGTTTAGTGTGGATAAGCCCTCAGAGCTCTGCATTTCACCCATTCTCAGTCTAAAGGACTTCAGACTGCAGGATGACATCGGGTTCCAGCAAAAGTGGGGGTAAAGCTCTCACTGAGTTCTGTGCAGCCAGAATTTCAGACTAGGGATCTCTATCCCCATTTCTGCACAGCATGCTGCTGCTTACTTCCATTTACACACATGCACACACAGACACACTCACACACGTGACTGCACTGACATTGCACGAAGCCATACTACAGGATGGAACATCACTGGCCAGAGAGAAAAATCCTTACATTTCTAAGGAAGCAAACTTCCTCAAGTCCAGCAGAACCAAAATATCAGCTTCCTGAAACTGTTACTTTTGATTTGCTTTTCAGCCAAACCTATGAGCTGCCTTCGTTCCTGGTTATCTTTTAAAATGGAAGTTTGGATAGCAACAGTATTGCTGCATAAGAACAGTGTGCCTGCATAAGGGCAGGGCTTGTCACAATAAGGATGGGAGTCCTTCAGCCCTGCGACAATTTCCTGCACCAGTCAGTGCTTTGACTTCACAGATCAGACCCATTAGCATGCATACCACCTTTACAAGTTTTATTTGTAGAAGTAATGTAGAAGCAGAAAATGCATAGGTTCTGTGCTTGGGGAAAGAAGAGGGTGTGCTGTTCATTGCATTCAAATTAGACTGCCTTTATGGACAGAAGTCCTACTTGTGTGATAAAAGGGAGGGCATTTATCAATGTTCCTCTTCCCTATTGCTACTCAGTCCTTTATGAAACTCAGCCTGGAAGCATCTGCTGAAACTCTCTTCCTCTTACAATTTACCTGTTTCAAATAAAAAGGACTTTGGATAGAGCGAAACCATTTTCTTCTTCCATTGTTAATACTGACTTTGCTTTCCAATTGCTAAAATCTGTCTGCAGCTCACTGCTTCCCTTTCTGAGCATGTAGTTCCAAGACCTCCTTTTTTAACCAAAGAAGATTCACCCGGGGACTGTCTCCTAGGGTATTTAGATGAAGATTTAAGAAGAATATCACATTTTAATCAAAATTGTGCACTTTGCATACAAATAAATTGTCATGTAACAATGAAGATTTTCCTATTAATAAGAAAATATATTAATAAAAAAATGGAAAATACTAGCACAATAAGCTGGCAGACATTTAGATCTTATTAATAATTAAAGAAATCAACAAGTTGACCATTATTCCAGAACGGCAATCTGAGAATCTGATGTAAATAGAGCTTTGATCTATTTCAATACCTCTAACTTCATTACCTGCAAAATAAGCCAATGAATATTTATATTGTAAGGCACTCCTGTATGCAACACTTTGGTCAGGTAAATGCAGAATAAACTAATTGAACTAATCCTAAAAATTCATTGTTATTTTGTATTTTTATTGCATTTGCTGGGGTTTAATTCACTGACCACTTGACAAAAATTTCTGTTCATTAAATACAAACATACCCACTCATGAAAAAAATAGTAAACCAGCATATATCTGTGAAAAAGGCTTTAGAACATGATAGAGGTTTTGTTAGTCTGAGGGTAATGAAGTCACCACTACTGCTTTTTCACCTGTTTTTTAATGATCTTTACATAGATACAGATGGATTAAAAAGGGATTTAGCTCTGAATTGCCAGTTTTCCCTCTGCAAAATTGGCTCTGTGCGCCTGCTGTGGTTTGAAACAAAACCCCTTCTGAACAGGAATTCCAAATCTTCCAAATCACATTAGGAAGGAAGAACTTGGTATCAAAAGGCCAAGCTGTCACTATTTCTTCCTGATGACTCTCATTTAACAGCCATTAAAATGCAAATAGAACTATGATTTTCAGATCACAAAATTAACATTAACAGCTGGAATGATTGATTAAAGGTCATGGCAACTGTATAACTTAATTTCTTATGTAATTGTGTTCGGTTTTGTACAGATTGTTTGGATTTGTGAATTAATTTTAGCTGTTGCTGAACACTGACAGGTGCATTTATTGGTCTCTCATTTTTGTTAATATCTTCCTGTGTGAATGATTCCCTTCTTTCAAAAAACCAGAAGAGTACCCAGAGGGGACACTAAAATTACTATCTTCAACTAACAGGTTTTGCAGCATAGTAGCAGATCTCTCAGAAGTTTTTTATTAACCCAGACAAGTCCAAAATGACAATTCATGGGTATCTAACGAGTTTCTCCTTCAGGAGCTTTCTCAGGCATGTGTTTACGGAACAGAATAAAAATGGCACTTCAATTCCCAAGAGGCTTTGAGCTAACAGCTCAGATCCTATCTGAGCAGACCATCTCAGATGTAGCTTGCTTTATTGGTTGAAATAAGCCACAGATAGAGCAACTTTCATATTACTTTTGAGTCAAGGCATCGACAGGATGAGAAAGGAGAGATTTCAGGCAGTATCTGCCTGCACTGTATGTGCAAAAATGAATCTCAGTTGTAATTCTTATTCTACTGCAAGAGTCAGAGTCATTTTTCAAGGGCTTTTAGAGGAAGATCTGTGAATACTCATCACCCACAAATGCAGCCAGAATTTCAGAAGAATTCAGTCCAAGAGTTTGAGCTTTTTGAACTCTACGTGCTTATTGCAGTGCTCAACTGAAAGCGCATTTGAAAAACAGAGCCCAGGGACAGGTGCTAAGCATTTCCAAAAATTATCCAAATGAAAAGTACTTGAGGCCTGAAGGAGCCTAAGCTAGCACAAACTGTACCTGATCTCTTTCCCACACCCCAGCAAGAACATGGCATTGGTTCCAATGCCTGAACCTCTTCCCAGTGAGAGCTCTGCTCTTCGCCTTTGGTTGCTCAGTCCGGTGTGCCTGCTAAGACACACAGTTGTTGTGTCTATTGGGAGCCAGAAGAGATTACCAAAATATTTCAGCATTCGAAAAGATATGGGAAGCATGTCAGTCTGGAGTCAGGGAGAGACAAATTGGCACAGATATAAAACATGACATATTTTATTTTTATTTGCCTTGGTACCTCTGGGAACAGACCTCTTTCAGAACCATTCTCAACTGGCAAATGCCATGGACTTGCAAAAGTGCAAGGCAGTGCTGATATGCCTGCTCCCATCCTGGGGCAAAGAGGAGTTTCTGAGCCTTCTGCCCTTTCTAGTGAACTTTATTATAGAGTATTGGGGAGTGCTTATGGAGAAGAGGTGTGGCAAAGAGCCCAGGTTGCATGTGCCTGCAGGCAGCTTCCAGACCTGTACTGGGTTTTGGGTCCTATGCTTTCCTTAAAAACTCCCTCTCACACCCTGCCATTTCAGAATGAGAAAAAGCAGATTTAGAACATGTGCATCAGGGCAGGGGATGTTGTAATAGCAGTGGGCTTAAGCAATCCCCCACATAGGGGAAGATATTGGATAGTTTTTATTTTTGTAAGCTTCATCACTCCTTGAAGTATGAAGGTTTAGCTGTAAAAGTCCAAACCACTTCAGCAATGCCCAAAGGGGTAATTGTTGTTAAAATCAGGAAACACAGATCCTGAAATTACTCTGTTCAGGCAAATGGGAGCAAACAGGATATAGAATGGTTAGTTTTCCACAGGCAGACAAAAGGACTGAAACGAAATTAGCCTTTAAAGTTTTGTCACAGAAGGCACAATAATGAGTCCTTTTCTGCTTAAATGAACTGAGTGTTCTCACAGCAAAAATCTCATCTCAAAGCTACATCAGTGCTTTCGTAGTCATTATTCTCTGCTACCCACCTTCTGAGATGGCTTATACCTGAGGGAGAACAGAGGATCTTGACACTTATGAGAAGAGGATTTTACCTTATGGGTTTACAACTAGCACTTGTAAAAACCTGAACTTTTGCCCTTGAAAGTCTTTGTTTGTCAGTCAAATACAGATTGCATGAGGAGCATGACAAAAGCAGTCCCACAGCCATTGTCCACATAGTATTATCCCAGTACAGAAAGACTATCTCTAGCGAGGAGAAGGTAATTATTTTCAGGCACACTAATTCTTGATTTCTATAGTAAGATTGCCAAAGGGAGGCATCAATATAGGTTATAATGGACTTAACTGCTCCCACATCCCATCTTTTACATATGCTATTCAACAGCTGTGGACTAAATCCTTTTGGGTTATACAACATTATCATCGATAAACCAGCCTCTCTTCACGTGAAATTGAAATACATCAGTCACATTGTTCAGGATTTCATTAATATAGAGAGAATTTAACCCTGTTTAAAAATTAAACTTTATTGTCATACATGCTTTTCATTATACAGCTGTCAGAGAATGTCAGGAAAGTACCACAAGGACTTTAGCTCACATCAGTGTAACTGTATAGACTTATGCTACATTATACTTAATTACATTTATTTAAACTATATTTTAAGTTAATTTTGGAATTAATTTTAATATCTATTATTAATATACAATGAGTATCAATCTGTATAAAAATAGCTTTGAATTTTTACAGTACTGCGGTTAGTGGACAAAAGGACTTGTACTTTTGCATGCATGAAAATACTTGGCAAAAATACACTTATGAAAAAACTTATTGGCCAAAGAATATATTGTGTTTATAACCTAAAAACCTTTGTGAGGGCACCTAAAAACATGCCTGAAAAGAGATGGTTCAGTAACACAGCAAAATTTATAGAAAACTTTCATTTCAGGATATAAGATTTATTGTGGGTAACACAGAATTGTCTCTAAGAGCAGAACATACATTTCCCAAGATCAGTACTACTGTAAAATACAATTGTAAAATACAATTCTAAGAATCATGCCAATTCAATTAAAATGTCCTTTTGGCTTAAGCTGTCAGAGTAAATTATTTCTAATTTGCAAAAATGGTAAGGCTAAAATTATGCAAAAAGGTGCAGTTATGTATATATACATATTTGAACAACCAGAAGGATTAATTAGCTGTTAGTAGAACACTCTTGCAGAGCTTGAAATATGGGTGATTTAGACTCAGAAAGGTAAGTTTTTAATATCCCAATATGAAATCAAATAACTTTTTGATATGCATGTTGAAAATTCTCCTTTCTTTTCACCCACAATTTTGCTAAATTGAACTAGTACTGAGCCCTTGGCAAAAATGTTTCCTTCATTATGTAAGTGATAAGTAGTCATATTCTTATGCATCGAAATTCCCTGAATGGTTTTATTTTTGCAAGCACCAGCTTGCTTTGAAATAAACTTCTCACTTTGTTTTGCCAATATATCCACTACCTGTGGGTTTCCTGTGTATGTGGGGGAAAGTTTTCATATGACAGACATTTGGGTGGTTTGGACGCTTTATTGCTTTTCTTCAGTCCTCTTATATATTTCATCTATGCTCCTGCAATATCTCTCTAATTGAATTTGTAAGTCAGAAGTTTAAGTGCACTTATAGTACACTTTATATGTATCATCATCGTGCTGCTACTTGCTCTCAATTAAGGTAAAAAGCCTGTATTTTTGGTTTGTTGATATTGGTTCATATTTCTGTAATTGTTTGTATTTTCATTTAAGGTTTTGGCACTCTTCTGAAACACTAACTGAAGCCTCACAACCACTTCAGAAAGAAATGAAGGCTATAAAGTAGAAATACCTTGTCCAAATTTACAGACAAAGTGACGATCAGACTTGAGATAAGCTGCCCCGGTTTCAATCCCAACTCACTGAAGCCTGCAGATGATCTGCCATTGATTTCCTTTGACTTTTGACCAAGCTCCGTATCATCTGTCTCTTCTCACTCTGATCTCGTACGGTGCATTACTGTAGTCTTGCTAGGGGTTATGAACTTCACTCTTCTCTAACATTGCAGTTAGTGTGTGCCTCTGTTATGGGGGTCTTCAACTACCTGGTAAAATAAAAAAAAAATAAATGAAATTTGAACTGATCCTTGAATGGATGAAAGCAGCCCTGGCTTAAATGCGGGGTACTGCAACCACATCAGGTAATGTAGGAGTGCGCATTTTGCTAGCCACTGCTCCTGAAGGCTGCTGAAGCTTTCTTTCACTTTGCTGGTACATTCTGTGGCTGGTCCTGCCTCTGAGTGACAAACTGTTCTTGCAAGTGGAAAAGATATATGTCTTTTTTTCCTCCTGTTATTGTTTGACTATGGATTTCTTGAATGTATGCATTATTTCAAACATTATGTTGACTGCTTATTGAAAAAGAAGTTCTTGTCTGCATTTTATGCTTAATCCACAGAAGGAATTCATTGTTTGAAATGTCATGTCCTAACCCTTTGGATTGAGTATATAGTTTTCTGTGCATGTTTTTATGCCTTGATTACATATTATAACTTTTAGGCTAGTATTTCTACTTTAAAAGCTCACTTTTTTTTAAAATCCTTTTGTTGGAGTATTTTTTTTGCATATGAATTTACTCATCAGTTTATGAAAATTTTCTTAAGATAAGAGCTTTCAAAAAGCAATCTTGCCAGAAAGTTCAGTTGCCAGAATTTCAATTTTGAATGATTATCCTGGCTGAAAGTTTTTAAACAGAGTCTAAAGAGTTAAATACAAAGTTTGCCAGTGCACATAGAAAGGTTTTAGGGATATTTATGCAACCCTCTTACTTATATGAAGTACACAAGCTACTGATAGATTTCCATTCTGGCTCTAAGAGAGAGGACTTTTTTGTAGCAGATCCCTCTGCAGAAGGAATTATAAAATTGCATCAGAAATACAACTGAATCTTTTGACATTACAGAAATGTGATCAGTGTGATTTGATTCCTCTCTTCTCTCTAAGACAAAGGACTTGTAGAAGTTAGCAAAACTAAAAGCTTTATTCAGCCTATCTTTTGGAATATGAAGTGGTAACTTTAAATCCTTTTTTTCATAGTGGCTCTTATAATTGGGAAAATAGTGTATTTTTGTGAGAGAGAGAGACAAAAGAGACAGGGAAAAAAGAGGGGAAATTTTGCAAACATTTGTTCCAAATGCAGTAAGCCCCCTGTGTTTTATGCTTACAGTGTGACTTCTTTGAAGTTCAGACTCTCTCTCAGTTGTATGCTTTCACTATATTTTGAACATTGAAAGAATACTAAGTAATACTGTCCCACAACCACTTATTATTAACAATAGTAACAAGCAATCCCCAATTTGATTCATGTGATTTGCCAATCTGACATCTTTGCTGTCAGTAAATATTCATGCAGTCAAGCTTCACATCCACTGATGCTCAAAACACTGATTTTCACCTTTGAAATCTGAGTTATGCAGAAAGCAAACAAAACCCCCTCACATTTAAGCTTGATTGTTATAATTTTTATTGACATGGATGGTTTCCTAAGTCAGTCAACCAGAGAGCAGAAACAATGTATGTGACTTACATAATTAACACCAGGCTGTGAAGTAGTAAATGTCTGTGAACCTCTTTGTTTGCTATTCCAATGATGAAAATATATTTGGGAAGAAATTCTTAACCATTTAAAACATATAAAAAGTAGATCCACTTTATTCCCTTTGTTCACTGCTCTTTCTCTGGATTAGCACAATTGTTGGTAGAGCTGGCCATGAAGTAGTCAATCACCCTTCTCATTTGCTTTGAATTTTTAAAACAACAGGGTTTCTCCATGTTGCTTAATAAAGACTGAGCTCCCAAAAGACTTTGTGTCTCAGCCTTGCAATTGGCAGGGACTAGGAGCCACTGAAGCTGTTTGAAAAGAGGCAGCTGCCAGCATCACAGAACCTGCCATGACCAGCTGATCCCATTATGCAAACAAGAGCGTCCCCTGGCAAAGAGATCCAACAAGCTCCAGAGTGTATAGCTGAACTTCAGTTAGTAGCTTTGAATGAAAACAAGAAGTTGCCGAAAGGAAAAGGTGCTGTGTAGAAGTACTTTTCACCCATCCTCTCTACAGTGTTGGTGGGTAAACATCTCTCCAACCTTTTCCTGGAAAAGGGAGCTGTTAATTACAGGCATTAATTAAAGGATTGTCCTGCAATGCCAGCATGGACCACATGGTGATCTGAGGAGTGAGCTGTCTTTGGAGCACTTTAGCTGTGACCATAGTGACTGTGACCTGACAATTTTCTTGTGAGAAATACCTTAAAACCCTTTCTGTCTCCTGTGAGGCTTTCACAGAACTGCTAACAAGGAGAGCAATGTGTGACGATCAACCTTCCCTAGACCCACTGAACTCCGGACAAGCCAATATAAATACTTCCGTGGGGTAATCAGCCACCCACTGGTCCTCCTTCTCAGATTCCAGCAAACAAGTTAAACAAATGCTAAAAGTAATGGTGGCAATAAACAATGTAGTTTGAATAGAAAAGTCAGAATCAAAGGAAAAGCAAGATGTAGTAGAGATCTGGACACACTGAACAAGATTATCTTTCTCCTGCATAGAATAATCTTATCTTTAAATTATATTTCTTAATTATATTTCTCTCACAATCCCATAACTACACAAGTATGATTACCAGAGTTGCCCTAGAGAGTTGTCCTGGCAATTGCCAGTGTCTTCAACAGACCTCTTGACAAATCCATCATCAGCATAATTTTGTACAAAAAGTTTGAATTGCTATCAAGAACCAAGATGCAAATTCCTCACATAGAGTAGGACTTTTCAATAGAAGCTTTTGCCTCTCATTGCTTTGCTTCCAGCCACTGCTCAGACAGACTAACACTAGCACTGCAGAAAAAAACCTCATTCTAGCATTTCAGAGTTATCAACATGCATTTTTACTACTTGCTGTCCTGATCAGTGAAGATGTTTTGTTTGTTTATGCAGCACGACAGGCATCTGGCACCTCACAGAAAAGAAAAATATAAGCAAAAGATCAAGACTCCTGCTGATGGAGCTTTTGGAAACCACTGGAGCACTATCCTCTGGCTCTCCCAGGGCATTAATTCAAATTCTGTTGCCACTTAAGCATCCAAAACCAGTCTGTGATTCTGTACACTAAGTACGTCTAAGACTAGGTTCTCCAAAGAACCTATCCTCTTTTGCTTCAGGAAAAAAATACTGACTATTCTATTATGAAAATAACTAGGCAGGTTATAACAAATTTCTTGGACATGACACAGTAATTTCCCTTTCTTTCATATGAGAAATAGGTTCCTCTGATCCAAAATAAAGCCTTCCTAAATATACAAATATCTTTGCTTTTTCTTTCTTCACTTATCCCTAAATCATAATATAACAGAAGCTGTTCTCTGTATCTCCAGACTGAAAGATGTTTTGCACTTTCACTTTTTTTTAGATTCTGAAAATGCTGCAGCTGGTGATTTGAAACTTCCTATTTCCTATCAAAGTTGCTGAGGCTGGAGAATCGATCTCTGCAATGGTTACTATCTTCAAGTCTGTCCCAGATATCAGCAAACGGGTATATAGTTTTTTATTTATTCTCTTGTATCTGGAATTAAGGTGGAAATTAGGCCTTCATTTTAGATTTACAGCTAAAGGTTTTTCAAGATGTTGTCAAACAAAGCTAACAAACAGTACAATTGCACTGGGTGTTTACAAGAAGCCATTTATTGGATTAAAATTGAAGGGATTGTTTTAAAAAATATTAACTTCTAAGTGGTATCACAGCTACAGATTGATATACCATAGCAAAATGCAAACAGAAATCTTCTCTACTCTGAAAAGTGAATGTGAATACACAATCACAGCTCTAGGCAGCAGAGCAACAGTGAGTGAGGACCATTTAGCATTTGACTCTCTGACACTTTAGAAACTGTTTCCAACTTTTCTTTATTAGCGTGACAGAACTTCTTTGTGAAAAAAAAAAAAAAAAATGTAGGCCCACCTTGCAAACTCAGGTGTAGACCAAAACAATGAAAAGAGGAAATGGCAAAATAAAGAGTTTAATGGAGGCTGTGGCAAGAATGTGAAAAGAAATAGATGAAAATATTCTACCAGAAAATGAAGGTGCATAAAATAGCTGTTGAAGGCTTTTGTTTCCTAGTAAAATACACAGCTGCTGCTGACAAAATAACAAAATCAAAAAATATTCCATTTTCAGCCTTCAAGATATTTGGTCTTTGGCTTAAAAAACCCCAAAACATCCTCTCCATTTTACAAGTTTTCAAATAAATTCTTCTCTATTTCCTTTCCCATAGGGAAAAACAAGCTTCTGCCACGGCATTAAATGTTTGATATTTCCTTCATATAATTTGCAGTGCAACTAAGAAAACAAAAAGCCAGCTTCTTTTTGAACCTTTTCGAGTTTCTGTCTCTGCCTTCCAATCTTGTTGCAGAAGGACTTGGATTTCCTGGGAAACTTGCCTTTGACCTCAGTGGTTACAAGGTTTCATATTCCACCTCTTTAGCTCTTCTGTTCGCAAGGAATTTTGTGCTCCCTATCTTCTTCTGAGATGTTCTTATTCCTCCCACACCTGTCAAAATGCAGGGAAAGGACATATTTCTGAAGTGCCCTCATTGCCCACAGCCTCCCTTTCTGGCCAAAGAAAAGCAAAGCCACAGGAGCACTTCTCTGCCCTCATCCATCAGACACTGAGGGGTGGGTGGGACGAAGTGCCTTGCGGTCGGTGGCATCACACAAGGAATGAAGGTGCGAGGCAGGCCAGGGAACCAGGAGCCTGCTGGCCGGTTTTGAAGGACCATAGGTGTGGTGTCCTGCTGACTTTCCAGCCCTTTCTCAGCCTCAAAGCAAGGGGACTGGACAGTCATTCCTTCCTTTCACACATCTCTGCTTTGCAGAAGATGGTGTCAGCATCCCCTCTGGGGTGTCACACCTGGAGGAAAGAAGAACCATTTTCCTAAAGCAGCCTGGAGGGGAAACACTATTCCCACACTAAAGAGGATAGCTGTGTTCTAATCACATTCTTCCTGCAGAACTGATGAGCCAACAGCTGATGAAGCAAAGGAAGACATTTGTCTAAAAGTTCAGTCATTCCCCGATTATCACCCTTCTTGAAGCTTCCCTGAAAGCCTCAGGCATGGAGTAGCTGTCAGCTCCTGGAACAGCTGAATCTCCATCGTGGCAGTCCTTCTGTCCGCTCAGCTCTACAAGCACACGTCACTAACGGTATCCTAGGTCTTATGTGTCCTCCCATGCAGCCTGGTCCTTCTTTTGCCTTTTCTCATTATTTAATGAGCTCTTGGGTTTGAGCTACTCTCCCTGAACAGATGTCAGCACACACACAAATCTGATGTGGAGACAGTACCAGGATATTGTCATATTCAATAAGAAATACATGAAAACTCTCAAGTCACTTTGATGTCATTAATACTGCCAAAAATGTTAATAGCAAGAAGTTATATGATGATTTCACTGCATTTTCAAGTCAGTCTATCACCCTCACATCAAGCTGACTTCATGGCACCATAAAAGTTACCACACTGAAAAATTCCAGACTCATTTTATGTACTGTTTCACAGCATCTCTGGATCACTCTTGTGTTTGGTGATGATGCACTACAGAGGGTTTCCCTCTAAGAAAATCTTCCCACTGCCTCTTAGAATATTTATACTGGGACATTAATGTCTCAAACCCATTTTAATTTTTGCAATTCCACAGGAAATACAGTTCTCATATCCAAAAATCTCTCATAAGCCCTCAATGCCCTCCTTCTTTCTGTCCTAAGTCACGCCAAAGTTTTACTTACGGAAGTATTATTCTTCAGTGTTTTCTGAATTTCCTTAATTTCATTTTCTTCCTGAGAGCTGGCTGTGTGCTTCTATGGCGAGAGTATTTGAGAGCTGTCTTTTTTGATGACAAGGAGAAAATTACTAGTTTGTTTGACATACCACAAGTAGTGGGGAAAATTTTGCACTTTCAGTTCAGGAGAAGTCCTGATGACTTCCTTGAGAGGTTTGCTAAAATGTTAAATTAAAGGTACCATTTCTAGAATTCTGCTTTATCTGAACCCATCACAACATGCTTGTCATAAAAACTTGATGCTGAAGACTTAAACCTGCATGATTAGCTTCAAACATATGCACAGTTAATTCAGGAGTCATTCAATACCTGAAGGGCTACACTGGGACGACCATAATTGTGATTTGTGTTAATATGTAATCTGTCCTGAATCAGGGTCTCAAAATAAAATACTCCATTTTTATCCAGAGATGCAAACACTGGTGTTCTTGAGAGAGAGAAAAAAAATCATTTGAATGTTTTGTTATTTCAGTAGCACAGAGTATTCCCATGTCCCTGCCAAAGGGGTCCTATCTGATTTAGGGCAGGGCATTTAGATTAAAATGTTTATAGGTGATCACTATTTGCCTGTTCCACATACACAAAATGTGTAATGTGAATTCCTTGGACCAGATTTGAATGCACAACTACAGCTGTATATTAGACCTATGGCTTGAACTCACTCATTTCAATAAAATCATTAACTTTAAAAAGTCAGGCTCTGGGTATTTTGAGCAGGTTATGTGAGTGGCTGTTGAGTGCTGTTGAGATTTACCCTTTCTGTATGACTGACCTGCTGCATCAGCCAAGAACCTGAGCTCCAAGGCAGTCAGCAGATGCTTGTTAACAAAAACTCCTTATAATATAGCCTGTAAAATATATTTTGGTAAAATGTCCAGGGTTTCAACAATCTGCTTTCATTGCATGAACACATAATTATTTTTAAAATATTTTCCTTTTTAAATAATTTACTTAAATATATCCAAACTGATGAAAGTCCTGTCAAAACAAATATTCACATTCAGATTGCTAACACCGGAAGCAATAGTTCCTTAGAGAAATGGTGACCTTATTAATGAATTTCAGTGACGCAAATGGTATCACTATGCTACTGCTAGGACTAGGTTACATCATTTTCTCAGAACAGTCTAGGCAATGTAAGTCTAATTTATTTTCTGCCTTACTGCCTGGCCGTACCTCAGTTTTGTGTTATGACATCCTTTTCTGGCTTGTCACCGTTTATGATCAAAAAATGTGGAAGTGCCAAGTTTGAAAAAGTTTGATCAAATACAGATTTACTTTCTGAATTTAGCTGTACACAGCTGCAAAGAAAAAGCAGTGTTGTACTTCCCAGACAGAAGCTTGTGTACAGTGTGAGAGTGCCTGTCAGTATGAGAGAAGTAAAATATAAGAGCACTTTAATTCTCTAAGAGAGACATTACAGTGTTAGGGTACACATTGTAGAACTAAACTGAGAATGTTTGAAAGTGGAAGTGATCTTCAGGTATAGTTCTAATCTTAGCTCTCTTCCACAGCAATACCAGGCTTTCAGTCTTCCCCTCTGTGTAGCTTTTTATCTGTTACACAAAAACTGCTAGGAGCATTCTCTATGATCTCTAGAAGTGAAGCAGAGGATTCAAAGGTTGTGCCAGTATAGGAATGAGATTGGATTTTTCCCATATAGAGCTATTCTGAATTCTCTGATGGCAGGTATAAAAAGCTTGTTGCTCAAAACCAGTGGCAGAGTAGAAAGTGTATCCATTCCTGGATGATTGCAGCTTCAAGAAATATCTCAAGAGACAATCATCTTCCAAAGGAGCCGGTTTCCTCAGACCCAGTAAACACCTCAGTAAATTGACCCAGGCAGGGAGGAATGTACTGTAAACATGATTCCCACAATTACTACTCAAACCTGCACCGAAACAAGAAACAAGGATTTGTGGATAATGTCTTTTGCACAGTGATTTTCTGTTAGCTGGCCTAGCATATGGCATACCTGTCAGGTATGTGCTGGTCAGCAATAGATAACAAGAGCGGATGTATGAAGAGAAAGGAGGCTTTTGCAACATGGTGAGTGAAGCAAGGTAAATAACTTCATCAGTTACTTTTAGTGTTTTGATTTTCCACAATGAATACTTCCAATAATCAGGATTCTTCAACTTTCTTATCACATATTGTCTTTCAATGTTGCTTTTTTTTTTTTTTTAAGAGTGAAAAACCCAAGTGGATGGATATGCCACCTTAATTCTCTACGCATTCAGCATTTTCTTTTTGAGCCATGTTGGTCAGCTGTAATTTGCCAGCCAAGTCACCCGATTTATGCTGTGCTTGTTTCCTAGCTGAATCCAGGTGTGAGTGCTCCCAGCATGAATACTGACAGATGAGTGTAAAAAAATTGCTTCCTCAGAACACCTGCACCTGTCACTGTGTTACTTGTCACTAGATTTTCATTTTCTGAAAATGTTAAGAAATGTTAGGTGAATTTCCACTGCAAGCAAATAGAAAGAAAGAAAAGTGAATTCAGCTGGAGGAACTTCACTTCCCATTTTACCCAGTAAGCCTAACAGATCCAGTCTGTGTTGTTCTGCGGGTCTTAAATTTCATAGGAAGTTTCAGAGTGCTGCAAAGTGTGGCAAAAAAAGTTTTACACATTTTAACACTGGAGCATCCACAGACCTGAACCAAATAAACACCCTGCTTAACTTATCTGAAATTGGAACAAAACGTCTCTCTTTGCTGCTTATTGTGGTCCCAATATGTGAAAGAGGAATGGTCTTTACTGAGAATTTCAGAGTTGAGGCCAAGATTGAGTTTATAATGGAAAACAAGTTTCAACCTTAGAAATGCAGAGCCAGTAGCCTCTCCATAACACAACTGTCAGTTCAATTTCTGTCAGCGACATAAACATGGAATTGAAATAAGTGTTAGACTAGGATTTGGATGAAAGTTTTAATCAGATGAGCACCTGCACTCCAAGTCTCACTAAACCGTTGAAACTGAAATTGTGTGTGAAACATTGCCATCCAGTGGCTGCTTGTACAATTTCCAACGGGCCACAAAAACACATGTGGAAGAGAAAAATATTGCAGATTATGTCATTCCTCTTCTCTTTTACGACACCACAGTGGTCTCTGCATTAGCATCACAGTTCTAGACAGAAAATTCAAACAGTGATGGACTGAAGTTCCTTGAAGTTTGTTCCTTATAACAGTGCATGGTATCAACATTTATGTCTCAGAAAAAAATTTCACTACTTCATCTACAGTGTGTGCATCAAAAGAGGAATTTGCAGCTAAGGGGTGAAAGCCTAAAGGAATGAAATGTCAAAGACCATGTAGGCCAGATCCTGAAATCACAATAAAACATCATTTTTCTAGCTGAATGACATTTCTCACTCTCCTTTATGCCAGACTGTGCCTTGGGTGTCCTAGTATTTCCTCTCGTCTTGAAAGATCCACTTCTGATTTTTTCCTTACAGGAGTTGGAAATTTTTGAAAGCTGCACATGCTGCTGTGGGAACTAACTTCTGCTTTACCGAAGAAGAGTGGACTATGGACTGATAGTGACTTTTCTTCTGCCCCCTTGTCACCCACACTCATCACTGATGTGATTGGAACAAATTTGGTCTTTATTAAGTCCTCTGTCCCTCTGCTGCTCTGGGATTTTCAGATCGCCAGAGCAAGGCACAGCTGCAGAAATTCAACCAAGGGCTTAATTTCTGCAGAGAACACTGATGGTTATCAATAAAAGCATCTGCAGCAGTATCCACATTTTTGCAATGGGAGTGCTAATCCAAAGGAAATGAGTTTGAGTGTAGTTGTATTAGTTATTGCTATGACTCAGTTCGTTTGAGTCATGGCCCACACTCGGTGGAATTAAGAAGCTCTGCTCCTATTTCAGTTCCATAAACCACCTGGTTCTGCTTTCTTATCACCACATTCACTGATCTCCACCTGGTTTTATAGATCTGTTTTCTCATCCTATGCCTGTTGCTATGTCTGGAACCCCATGACAATGAAGTCCTGATCCCCATTATGGAAAACTGATGCCCACAAGTACAATTGTTATCTCACCCAGCTGAAAAGCAGTCCTTGTAGCATAAGATTAGCGCTCGTTCCTCTGCTCTGTAGAGTTTCAGCATCCAGACTGGGTGCTACAAATGGACACAAGACCTTTGAGAATAAACATTTGCCCTCTCTGTGATACCAGACTGGATTGTATATGGCAGCTATGTTAAAGGTCACACGTATTACTGAAGAGAAGAGGGTCAGTACAAAAATGTAATTTATTTTGTTAAAAATAAAAGTAATTACAGGATTCCAATACTCAGGCAAGTAAAACAAAGAAATTAGAAGCTTTTAAATAGGCCTGTACTATCAAACTGTTTCTAGTTTTTCCTTTTGGAAGTCAGGCCCTGGCTAGCCAAACTCAGGAACAATTTTGCAATCCCATTAATGCTATCTTAACAGAATAAACTAAAAGGACACTAAATAACATGTAGCTCTGGGACTTATTCATGAAGCATTACCCTGTCTTATAAACATGTCTTACAGATTATTCAGTCAAATTCACCAAGCAGTAACCCATCCCCTCCCATAAAGAGGAACCCATGAGTCTTGCTGTAAATCTGCAGAACATCAGAGGATTATAGTATTTAAACAAAACATCAGAGCCTTTCAGGCTCTCTGCTTTCTTTGCTTTGCTAATTAACTTTTATGTAACTCATTGTATTACCTGGCAGCAACAGGGAGCTGGCACACTAATCCATCTGCAAGGTGACCCCTGTTGTGTGCTATGCAGATTGGGATATTGATATGTTGTTGTGGACTGAAAGACATATCTGTTTCTGTCCCTTGCCTGTCATTTGTAGATGCAAAGGGAGGAATGGCTGAGTGTTTAACAAGAGAGTTTGATCCCACTGCATGTCTAGGCTAATGCAGGGAAGAATACGACTTGGATAACCATCCTCACTCAGACATTATGGTGATTGGCTTCAATGCCATGCCTACGATTGATCTGTGCTCTGAGAGACTTAGTCAAATCAAAGCTCTAAATAGATACAGCTTTTGTGATTGTTAATTTTAAGGCTGGATTCAGTGCTTTTTAGCTCTTGGGCTTATCTTTGCTCTCTCTGCTTTTGACTCTATATAATCAAAATCTCTTTGGGAGCTGTGACTTACCGCAGTCAGACTCACTGCAGTTATGGAAGGCCCACAGAAGAGATCAACACTCTCTCTTAAGTCATCTGGACTTATTGTAGAGGCATCTGAAATGATTATCACTATAAATATTTTTCAGCGGGATTTACTCTGCTGTGAAAAAAAGGGCAGGTGTTAAAGTTATTAGAAGTACATCAAAATTTTGCCGCTTAATACCAGCCTAGAGGTATGTTTACCAATGATAACACCAAAAATGAGGAAAAAAAGTTCTGCAGGAATTAGGATTTGTCAGGTTATTTCAGAAAGTTTGGGATCATTTGGGGAAAACCAATTTTTAGAAAAGAAGGTTGTATGAAAGCAGCATTTCAGCAGTCAGAGTCTCTAAATCCAAAATGTGGGAAACCTTTCTTGCATGAAATAGTGTGTTTCAGTCTCTAGTGATATCTTTTAAAGAGTCAGTCAAAGGTTATAGAGTTTACTCATCCTGGGATCCCCAGGTGACAACAGAAGTGTGGACAATGACTTGTAAAAAGCCGTCTTTCACCTGCACAGATTGTGAACCAAGACTTTCCTTGCCATTTCCATCACAGCATTTAAAATATGCACCTGAACATCTTCCCTGTTCGTACAGCACTCCTTTATGCCTGCCAAAGGAACAGGAGTAATAACAGATTTGAGAACCTGTTTATTAATTCAAAAAGAGCTATGCACAGATTTCTAATCATGAGTTTTGCTCCTGCGATTGCGGCAGCGGTCTTATGAGCAGCCCAAATTTTGTAATCTATTAGAGTGTGGAAAAGGGAGTTAAAAGCCAGAGAGATGCAAGTTAACTCTCTGGAATGTTTCAAAGAGGGGTTTGAGTGTAGATTTCCAAGAATGTGCACTTTCAGAGAAAGACGTGATTTTTGCTGAGAGCAGTGTTACTGATTTACTGAAGTTGATATTGACTTAGCTGCCTGGTTACAGTCCCAGGCACAGAATTATTTGCCTTCCAGGCTGCCAACATTAAGTCCTTCAACCCATCTCTATTTACTTCAGACACAGTCCAGGAGGTAGGAAAAGAGATGCAGGCTTTCAAAAAGAAGTCAAGGCACAGACAAACTGAGAAAACAATGGTTACATTCACTAGCAGTTCCAATTTTCACAGGTTTGTTTCAGATGCCACAAGCCCCTGTCTGGATCCTATGAAAGAGGATACAGGGGAGTATTGCTGTGTCTCAGAGTGAAGTGGGATGTCATGCAAGCAGTTCTTTGTAGGTTGTGTTTATCACAGGAACTGACCTAGTAGATTGAAAAACCTGGTAGCTTAATTTTTTTTCGTGATGCTTAACCAAAGTAATGTTTACTGAAACTTTGGCTGCCATTTTCCTTGGTTTGTGGCAATGAGCAGAGAGAACAATTGATCACTGTCCTCTTTCCTTATGATAATCTTTTAAATTTTACTGAGTTGAAAGGTTATCAGCATTACCTGTCCCCGGTCATAGTTATTTCCCTTCCAAAAGTAACAAATCCTTTCCTTTTTCATTTCTCACAGATAACACTTTTTTAACGTGTCTGACTATTCTCATTGCTCTTTTCGGGCATGCCTTGCTTTTAATGTCTGGTGCTTTGACCTCTCCAAATAATGTTACACCAGCACTGCAAAGAGCTAATTCTGCTCAGTTCAGTGACACTCTTGCTAATACATCCCAGAGGGAGATTGATTTTCTATATCACAGTATCTCACTGACTGCCTTTTTTTTCAGTTTGTGACCCAGTGTAAGCACCAGACCCTGTTCTGCAGCTCTGCTACCTTGCCAGGCATTGGATATTTTGTGCTTGATTTCATCTTATTATCATCTTCTACACTTCTACTAAACTTCACTTTTTTGACTTTAGATAATCAGTTACTCCATCCAGGCTGGTTCTGCACTTGGTACAAAGCCAACAATTACAGTTGCAGGCACTGTTTCTACCTGCAGAGATTCTGCTGCTCAGCAAGTGTCCCAGCAAAGCAGAGCCAAAGGTGGAGCTGGGCTCTCCAGGATTGGGGTCCCTCATTAAGGAAGACCCCTCAGGAATATATAGAGGAGGAATAACAGTAAGGCTGGAGACATAAATGTAACACTCTCTATGACTCCATTTGTTTTCTTTCATTATAACTCTAAGAGTAAAAAAAAAAAAATAGGGAAAACCACACAAATCACAGCTGAACTGACCCCTTTTAACTGGCAGCCTTCTGAAAGCAGTTCACATGCTAATGGAAGAGAATGTCACAGCCCAGGAAGGTCTCTGTAACTCGATGGACCTACCATCTCCTGACAGCACACTTTATTGTACTGAGTAGAACAGGTTGCTTTTAAAACACAACCATTGTTAAGACTTGTAGATATCAAATTAGACCTAATGTACAATGATTTTTGAAAGTATATAAAGCAGCAGATACAAAAATTAAAAACAATGCCACTATTCACCAAACCCTTGGATTCTAGGAAAATGGAGCCTTCCATCAAGGACCAATAATAGAGAAAAGATACTCTTGAACTTCTTGAAAAGACATGAGCTGAATAATGTTACTGTAATAGTCAGGAATCAGTCAAAACTGCTGTCACAGTGGCCAAGTGGTGCTGCTAGTAAAATGCCTTCATAGATACGCATGTCACAGCAGATGACACGAGTATTTCACAGTGCTGAAAGGAATGTTCTGTTTCTCCAGCCCCCAGCAAAAGCAGACACTGTTTACTGAAGTACTTAATTCATTTGAAGTACACTCACTCAAGACTAAAGAGAAGCCTTTTCCTCTTCTGACTCATCCTAACCTCCTTATATTTTCTTTAATAACCTCTACCTTCAGGCATGTCCTGTATATAAGAGTTTGAGGCAAGTGTGTTTGGCACAGTGTGTCTTAATTTTATGAAGACGATTTACAAAGACAAAGTTTTATATATATGCATACATATATATATGTATATATAATTTTTTTTTAGATGTTTGTAAACTGTGCCACAACTGAGTTTTTTCAAACTGTCTTACACTGGCCTACAAGTGCAAAACTATCCAGAACTGCATTTTACTTTATTACAAATAACACCTCAGGCATAGGCAGGGGATATCCCACACTATCTCTGTTTCTCTTGACTTCTTTTCATTCACTGTCTAGAACACACAGGAAAGTGTTCACACATAATACCATTCTACTTTTAATTTCCTATAGCTAGCTTTGGAGTCTGGCTCTTGTTTGGATCATAGACTGAACCCCCTGTAGCTGATAACAATTAAAATTCCAGTCCAGCCAAAGGAGAATACCTACTTTTGCTGCCGCCAGGGCCTTAATATGCCCCATGAAACAAGGACTCAGACGCTTCTTGATATGCCTGCTTTGCACACACACCATCACTCTTTCTAGTTAGAATGTGTATTAAGAACGGTATGAATTCTATTTTATGGATCAATCGTTACTAAAAAAAAATTACACAGCATTAGGCAGCAGGCACTTTCAAAAATGTCATTATCACAACTGCTGGATTAATCTAAAAAGGAATACCAAAGTGATTCATTTATATTAGCGGGGAATAGGCTACCAGCTTTGATTTCAAAAATCAATTTTTTTACACACAGAAAAAAAACAAATGTATTAAAATGCAGTGGCTTGTTATAAAACAGTCTCACACAATTCTGGTGACATTTCATAAACACCACCAATGGACAAGAAAAGCTTGGTCAGTGGTCCTTTCCAGCCATCCATACCCATTCAGTCAGTACACTGGGACCAGCAGTCGTGGCAAACATCTCCTGAAAAATTACTGTGCAGGTTCAAATATGCCAAAAAGCACATTTGCAATGCATGGGGAGTTTCATTCTCATACATCTGTGTTACAACTTGGTGGGAGATTCTTGCCCACAGGTGAGGCAACAGCAGCAGCTGTGTGGTGGCTCTGAGCCATTGCCCTTCAGACTGTGGTACAGCAGCTTAAACTGCTAGCGTTGAGCTCAAACTGTGCAAACTAAAGTGTCAGGCTTTAAACCGTGTCAGCTGGGAAGCCACAGCACACCAAATAAATCCTGAGCCACACCGTGCCCACCAACGCCCTGGCTACAGCAGCTCCCACATCTGATGGGCAAGGCAGGCAGCCCCAGGCAACACTTCTGGAACAACCACAGCAGCTTCATCTGCCGTGGCACTGATAACACTTCATGCCTTAGACTCCTGAGCTATTTTTGTGGTAAGAGATAGCAAAGGCTGTGGGGTGGATGGAACCAAGGTCAGGCTGAGGGTGAGGTAAATCAGTGTAGTTATTTCCCTACCAGCAGATCTGTGTCAAACATTTTTTCTGTGAAAGCACAGGCTCAAACTGCATACAACTGTGCCCTGCAGATATTTGAATACTGTCTAGCTTTGATTCATAGGTTAAATATATAACATAACACACAGAATCTGTTCTACAAAACCTGAGACAGAACTGTCTAATTTCACGCATTTCTTTCAGTGTAAATGTGCGAGACGCAAAAAAAGCCATTCCCAAACTTACTGGGATATGAGATAAACCTAAAGATACATTCAGGCCATGACTGTGCAAAATAAGTCTATTTTCTGTTGCAAATATGATTAGACATGCGTTAAATATGTGGATATTGTTAGATATGCTCTGTATGTTAATAAGTCAGGCAATAAGAGACTAGCAGAGAGTCTCCCATTCCCTGCAACTGGAAGAACTTTTGTTTCATTGCTGTTTGCTTTGATTTCACTTCTGTTTTTCTAGCTCCTACAGTTGCCTTCTTTGCCTTAGCAAAAAAATCACCTACTGATTACTCTTATTTTGTCTCATGAAATATACAGTATCTCTCTCTGAGGATAGCAATGTACACAACCTGCAG
This sequence comes from Origma solitaria, assembly GCA_013397895.1. Lineage (NCBI taxonomy): Eukaryota > Metazoa > Chordata > Aves > Passeriformes > Acanthizidae > Origma > Origma solitaria. Next base: position 434,962 of record VZRL01006550.1, on the reverse strand, counting down.
TAGAAGCAAATAGTGCAGACTGAAAGAAAATGTTTTAAAATACAGCCATTGGAAGAAGAAAGTAAAAGCAGTCCTGGAATTTAAACTGATCATGGAGAAAAATACACGGTTTTGGGAGCTTACTGAATAAAAAATGTAGAGGACAATAAGCAAGCACTTGTTAGTGGGATAGTCTTTCCACCTGCAAAATAAACTGAAAAATTCTAATTTTAAAAATTCAGCTCAAAAATTAATGTTCAAAGATCAAACACAACAATGTCATATGAAGATTTCTAACAGTAGCAAAATGGTTAAAAAAAAAGTGTAAAAAACCCTGTAACAAGAAGTAGAAGAAAATGTACCCATAAAAAAAAATTGTCCATGTTCCTGTATCCATCCATACCGGTATGAGAGGCAAATATTGTTTGTCTTCTTTAAGCTATATAGTGAAACTAAATCCTAGATGGAAGTAGACTGAGCAGAATTTTTTCATTAGTATCACTGTATATATTTTTCCAGACAGATTAATAACAGCTCCTACTTCTTCAGCAGCCTAGCTAAATCTGTACAGCATTCTGAAGAAAAGTTCAAGTTATTTTAAGCTTCAAGAATGAAGGTTTCAAGGTGGTCTCTTAGGCAGCAGCAATCTCCATCAGAAAACTGTCTTACAATTTCTGTCCACAACTCTCAGCTGCACAATGCCACAGGAGCTGGACATGCTGCTAAGGGTACATCATGTCAGCAAAATTCATGGCCACTAATTGCATTACCAGTGTTCCTGTAATTACTTCTGCCCTACTGTGGTAGTGCCTGTAGTCTCAGGATCTCATTACATTAAATACTGTGTAAGAATACGAAAATTAGATGGTCAGGTGTTTACATCATGTTAATAGGGGCAGTGGCACAGGGTGCAAGGAAACAGTTGGGTGGTAGTCCTCACTGATATAAAAGGTCAGCACAGAACTGTGGGTGTCATCCCAATCCTGGGATTTGCAGCAAAGAGCTTAAGACAGGATTGTGGGGTAGAAGTTTAAACAAAACATCTTTGGACAACAAATGACCTAATGTAGCAAAATATTTATTTCTATTATAGTGAGCTGATATATCAGAACAAATGTTTAATTTCAGTGGTTAAAACAGTAAGGTGCACATCTGTTTACCCCGTTTACAGAATTAAATTGAGATAAAACACGAGGGTCTACATTTCCCATGTTAGTCTTTGTCAGATCCATAAAAAGCAGAGTTTACCAAGTTCAGTCAGCATGCCCTTCGTGTGACTAATCTCACCTTTCATCAGTAGAGTGTCAAAATGTGGCAACTGGCAATACTTATCTATTTTTAGAAATAGATATAAAGCTGAGAAAAATCAGCCTTATTGTGGCAGACTTTGAACAAACACAATGTAGATACTCCTTAACCCAAAAGGGCAAATGAAGAATGTGGGGAAAGCACACAGAAAGCTAAGTGCAGATTTAGTTAATACCTTTTAAAGTGCAGAACAGGGCTTTCTACTACCAGCTCCCAGGAAAGTCCAGCATGCTTTTCATTGCTGTTCCTCTGTTTTGCTCTTTTCCTCCATCCTTCTGTAGCCCTGGTTAAAACAACAGTCATTTTTGGCAGTGTATTTTCCCAGATTCTCCTTCTCCCCTTAGACACAGTTACCTTGGAGGAAATGCTGTGTTTGGGATTCCACATATCTGGGTGGGCAGAATTGGTGGACAGTGTCAGTGTGAGGACAGCAGGACAAACGCAAACAGGTGGTGCCACCATCAGCTCAGACAGCCCCGGGGACCTGCTGCTCATCCCTCCTTAGCCAGGCCACCCCACAGCACTGCCTCCGGTGTTTACATTTTTATGTTTTTTGAACACTTCCAGGGATGGTAATTCCACTACTTCCCTGGGCAACTTTTTTTCAAAGTCTGACCACTCAGTGAAGAAATTTTTCCGAATCTCCAAACTAGACCTGCCCTGGTGCATCTTGAGGCCATTTCCATTTGTCCTACCACTTGTGACTTGGGAGAAGAGACCAATCTTCACCACGATAAAACCTTCTTTCAGGTGGTTGTAGAGAGTAATAAGATCCTTTTCTCCAGGCTAGACCACACCAGCTCCCTCAGCAGTTCCTCATCAGATTTGTGCTCTAGCCAATTCACCAGCTCTGTTGCCCTTCTCTGGACATGCTCCAGCACTTCAATGTCTCCCTTGTAGAGAGGGGCCCAAAACTGAACATGGTATTTGAGGTGCAGAATTCAAATCACTGATTGCCAACAGCATCTGGTTTGAGAGGCTTTGCTGTGCTCCCTGCCTCGGGTTACATTTCCAAGGCAGGTTTTTATCCCTGTGTCCTGATGCAGCTCTCCTGCTGACACAAAACACCCTCCACATGGAGCAACTTTCATGGAATCATAGAATTTGCTGAGTTGGAAGTGACCCATCAGGATCATCGAGTCCAACTCTTTGCCCTGCACAGGACCATCCCCAAGAGCCACAGCACGTGCTTGAAAGTGTAGCCTGAACACTTCTGGGAATCTGCCAGGCTTTGTGCAGTGACCACTTCCCTGGGCAGCCTGTTTCAAAGCCCAGCCACCCTCTGGGTGAAAAACCTTTTCCTGATACCCAAACTAAACCTCCCCTGACTCAGTTTCATGCCTGAACTTTGTTGAGGCTGATGGCCGTGGCAAGAAGAGACTAAGTCTCTGTCAACGCCAGGCGACTTTTCCACGAGCCCTGGGCTCCCGCAGCTCAGCTGGGAGCAGGGAGGTCTCTCCTCCCTGTCCAGAGAGGCTGGGCAGGTCTGGGGGTCCCCAGTGGGTGCGTGGGGCGGGAGCAGCCGCGGCTGCCCGGCTGGAGCGGGAGAGCTTCCCTCGCTGCCCACGAGGTGTCCCTGCGCACCAAGGCAAGCGCGCCCGGCACGGAGCGACACTCGCTCCTCGGGCTCAGGGCGGGGATGCTCATCACCTCCTCGGGCTCAGGGCGGGGATGCTCATCACCTCCTCGGGCTCAGGGCGGGGATGCTCATCAGCTCCTCGGGCTCAGGGCGGGGATGCTCATCACCTCCTCGGGCTCAGGGCGGGGATGCTCATCAGCTCCTCGGGCTCAGGGCGGGGATGCTCAACAGCTCCTCGGGCTCAGGGCGGGGATGCTCATCAGCTCCTCGGGTTCAGCGAGGTGATGCTCATCAGCTCCTCGGCTTTAGGTCGGTGATGCTCTCTCCTCCCCACTGTGCTCCAGCTCGGTGTCCGTGTGCTGAAAGGCGTGCAGCCTCTGGCTGGGGCTGGGGCAGGCGGCGGGGGCTGTGCGCTCTCCGGAGCACTGCAGGGCTTGGCTCGCTCTGGTTGACTCTCTGCAGGGCTTTGGACATCCGTTGCGGTAAATGAAAGGCTTTGTACTAGAAATAGTAAACAGGCAGAGAGCAAATAGTGTATCTAGCAAAATGTTCATCGTATTATAAATTGACTCTGATCTCCGTTCATGCCCAGATTTTGCCGGTGGGGCTGGCAGGCAGCATCTCCCTTCCCATTCCTCTACACTGCCCTCAGCCAGAGAGATGATAATTTTGGTATAAAACCAGGGTCAGCATGTGACGGACAGACGGTACAGAACAGAACAAACCAAAGAAACGCAACTGTTCTGCACATGGGGTCATATCACAGCCAGCGCACAAGGGTGACAAGAAAAGCCATGAGAGTGTGCTGAAGGTCAGTGTCAGCATGGGGCACCATCTGTTTTAAATTCCAGTTTGAAGTTAACACTGCTTGGCCTCTGCACTCAGCAACCAGAGTTTTCTGTCCCTGCAGGCAGATACAAGTGAGTAAAGTACATGAGTTGAATTTGGATATGGTCCAGTGAGCCCAAGCCCAAAATGGGTAACCTCCACTGACTGTGAACTGATCAATTTTATGTATTCAAACAAAAAAAAAGGGTAGCCCTGCCTAACCTTTCCAGAGTATTCTCCCACAGCTACTGAAATGCCACCACATTTTGTTTATCTCCAGTGCAAAGTTCATGTGTCATTACATGGTATTCATGGGGTTGGCTTTCTTTAAAAAACTTATTTGCATTCAAGGATTGACAAGGGAACATATGTGATACTAAAATAGTAAAATACATCCAACTGTTTTATTATTTGGGAGTCAAATGTCCTTCAGTACTGAGAAAAATGCAGAAATGTGGTTTAATTATCCCAAATTTAAACTAAAATTTGAATACAACTCTCAATATTTCAGCCATAAAATAATAGCAAAACTTACACAGATGCAAGAGTATTGTAGGCAATATGAAAATGAACTATTTAAATACTAGAAAGATGGAAGGGGAAATTATAAGAGTTTTGAACTTTAAAGGCATTCATTCTATTTCCTGGTATTCCAGTATTAAATTCCACATATAATTAGCCATTAAGAATCATAAGAAATTCTCTGAATAAGTACTTCCCAAATTCCTGGTTGAGAGAAGAACTTAATGGCCTGACGTGGACTATGGAAATTTTGAGTCCAATGAAAGAGGCAAAATCTAGATCAAAAGTGGTTATAAACCCCTAAATACTCTTTTACTTCTCCAAACAGGCTCCTGCATTTGTAAAAAGATTGGAACATTGCTCATTTTAAACACTAGTATCACACAAACTCTGTCTTTAGACATTCATAAACTTTATGATTACCAGAAGCCAGGAGCATGTATAAGGAACTGCAATTCTACATGTGCACTTTTCTCACATTCCTTTCCAATTTCCCACTGTTCAAACCAGCATATTTTGGCCAATCAAGAATTAAAATTCTTATGTTATTGCCCTGCATAGTTCAAGGAATGTCTGATAATCACAGCAGGATTTTCAGTATAACTGTGATGACTGGGAAAGCAGCACAATCTTAGAATAAACCAATGACCAGCAGCCTCCAGAAAGGGAGCAGCTCCCTTTTGGTAACTGTTGCTCCTCTCCTGAGGTTACTCACTGCAGTCTTCCTCCCAGCACTTCATAGGATGTTTTACATAGGCTGGACCATGTCCTGAAGCATCTTGAATTTCGACAGCAAAACAGTAAACTGCACTGAACACTATGGAAAGCGCTTACAGAGATGGGAAGCCAAGTCTGAAAGGGGGCACTGATCCATCCTGTATCAATCAAATTTTCATTCTTTTCTGATCAGAGTGCCTAAATAATGAAAGTTTCAAGTGCTAGTAAACACAGTATTGTAGCCTAACCAAGAATTACATCATGGTGTCCCTTTTAAAGAAAGCCTCAGGAAAAAAAAAAGTTCATCCTGGGTAAGTTATACAAATATCACCTTAGCAGTGTAATTTTAGTATTGTAATAGTGTAGACAACTATATAAGTTACCTTTGTAAGTGTCTCTCTTGTTTTATATAACTCCTCAGTATAAAACAATATTTAAAACCATGCTTTATAGTTTCAAAATATGTTGAATAGTAGGAGTTTGTGGTTCGGCTGCCAAGTAAATTACAGAGATGAGTACTCTCCTTGGATAAGAACAAAGGAGACGGTTTAATAGCAACCTCGTTCAGGGAACTGAGAGTAGTTATTTCACAGTTTCTGACCCTGGATCTTTAGAGTCACTATTCAGAGGAACAGAGAAGATGCTCTGCCTGTGCTTTGTCCAAAGGCAAATACAACAAAGTGAAACTGCAGCTCTTAAATGCAGCAACCCAGAGATGGAGAGAGCGGGACAGGGGTGTGTACGTTCCCCAAAACTCCTGTGGATGGCATCTACTAATGTATGCATTCTTAAATTCTTTTAAAAATTGTATAACTGCAATGTGGGATTTCTATTTGGTTATTCCACACCATGCTGCTGTCAGCATTTTCCTGAGGCGACTGCTGCTATTTTTCTCAAAACCTCTATTTTCATGAAACAGGTAGGGTTTAAGAAGCCCTGTGGAGACAGCTTAGGAAAGGGGAAGCTAATGGTGTATACATGCATTTGCAGACATTATTGTCTAGTCACAGGAATTTTTCTGCTGAGAGAATGTAAAAAGTCTCCTCTCTTTCTGACTAAAAACTCAAATTGTCACAGCAAAGAAATTTTAAAATCATTCTTTTCAAAAGTCCAGATCTCCTTGTGTTTTAACCTTTCCCCAAGCCTTACTACACCAGTGTTTGGGGTGGCTGGGCAGTTCAGGGCTGAACACTGAGGATTTCCCCACTGGTGGCTCCTGGCAGTACTGAGGTGAGATTTGTGAAAGCTGAGAACAGAAAAGCCGAGTTTGCAAAGAGCCACTTGCCTGGCTCCAGAGCTGTGGATTCTCAATTTGCCATTGCCCCTTGCTCCATCAAGCTGGCAGGTGCTCCTCATGCCTCCTCAGCAGAAAGTTCTATTCAACTTTTGCTAAAACATCTTTCCACAAAACTCTCCAATTCTGATAAATCAGCACTTTTAGATGAAAGATAGTTCTACCTAAAAGTAAACAACTAGCTTCACTTTGAGAGCTGTAGATTAGTTAATTGTATCAGCAAGTGCTGACTTTGAAGCCCAGATATAAACACCTCTTTAATACTCAACCAAGCTCTGCTAAGAAGAAGGGATGATTTATAGAGCAATGCAGAATCTGGCAGAGCCTGAGGCTTGAGATTAAACCCTGTCTTAATACTGGTTGATAATACTGCATCTTGTGACACCCAGAAGGGATGATACAATGCAGCAGAGAGGGACCAGGGGCTTTTGCTCACGCTGTTTTCTGCCTGTTAGTTGTCTCCTAAGCTGAGGTATACATACTCTGCATATACACCTGCTAATGGAAAAGAATCTGTTATAGTCACAATAAAAACACTTTGCAATCTGACCTGAGTTATAAGACAGGGCAATGTTACATCTTGTTTCACAAAGAATGTCCTTCTGTTTGGGTTCACTTCACAAATTACATTCCAAATGCTTTTATCACACTCTATTGACCCCTAAAAGTAAACTCTGAAATTCTCTCTTTCTCTTCCATTTCAATTAAACTGGGGAGGGGCTTATGCCTTTTTATGGGAAGCAGTGATGAGCTATTTTTCTTAGAAACAGTTAAAAGTAACACCTGGAAGATTAAAAGTTCATGCCACCTGGCCACCATGCGGATTATATTCTTAATGCCGTGAATTTAAAGTAGGGGAAATGCATCAAAAGCAGCTGAATATCTGACCGTGATTGCCCTCAGTTTTATGCAGCCGTGCACAGAAGAGGGAGCACAATGGTACTGCAGCCCTTGGCTCCAACACACACCAAAGTCTGGATGTATGTGAAAATGCACTGGCTTCATATGGACTCAAAAGCATAGGTTAGGCATCGATGGTGCTGTGAATGTGAACATAGAGTTCTAGGGCAGTGGTTGGAACACAGATCCAAAAACTCTAAAATATTTCTGTGAGCTGCTCTGACCCCGTAACTGCAGTTCTGCAACTCTCTGGCTCCTTGTCTAATTGCTGGCATTTTCTGTTTGGACAATATGCAAAAGTCTACTCTACAAAGTATATCCTACTCGTCCAACATTTTAAATTGGTTCTAACTTCAAAATAAATGAAATTAAAATTGAATTTGGCAATATCATAGGAAGTCTTCTCAATCATACGGAACATCTATTGTATACATTATTCAGTGTGTATCACATTTCGGAGCCTTCAAGCAGCATACCAAAATCTCAACATTACAAAAAGCAGCCCCCTGACATCTGCTGCTTAGGTGGCACAGAAAAGTCAAGGCACTTCGGGATGGTGCACAGCAGCCTACCTCACCCTCATTATCCAGCAAAGCTGCATCCCCAGCTGCACCTGCTGCATCAGAAAGAACAGCTTGCCCCCAAGCACATTTTGATCTCTGTTACTATTTTTTTTTCTTTAATCAGAAATTTGTTTTTCTTTCCCCCAGCTTGCAAATCTCTCCTAAATTCTATCCGCAAGTTTTAACTACAGAACAATTTAACTATCCCTCTGCAAGATTTTTGAAGCTATTAAACCATGCAGAGATTCAAAAACGGGAAGAAAAACTGGTCCAGAGAATGAGAGAACTGTTGAAATTATGGTATTGTATTTTGAAATTCTCCTTGGAGGAAATACATTGCTGAGAATAGCAAATATATGTGCTGGTTATTTAAGAACTCCCCGATTACATATCTTTGCCACTGCCAGTTAATACTTAGATTTTTATTAAACATTGCTACTTTCTCGCCCAAATCATGTTAAAATTTAATTGGTAATTCTTCTTATTTACATATTTTTATTTACCCTATTTTTCTCTTCCTCCAGGCCAGCTGGGTTTAGCCATAGAGCCCCATTCCACTAACCTCAAAAACAACCCATTCCTTTTTACATCTTCATTTTTTTCCTTTTAGTATGCAGTTCTATCCTGTTGTGTTTTTATTCCTCTCCAGCTACCATATAATTTTTCCTGAGCACCAGCATTACATAGGCTTGAATTTTGAGGTAAATGTAATAACTCCGAAGAGTTTGTACATGCATATCTGTGTTCTGAGGTCTTAAACTAGAAATGAGCCCCAAATTTAGATCAGATCACTTACACAAATCAGCAGTTTGTTTAATTTTTTCCTGGTATCCCGAGTATAGTGGTATCCCGTGGTGGTGTATGCAATCAACAGAAGCCAGTTAAGTCTCCAGCACTCACTGTAGGTTAATAAAAAACAGAAGGAGCACACTGAGATCTCATTGTCTCAGCAGCAGCAGCTATGCCAGTGGTGAAGGACTGGTTGCAATTAGAACCCTTAGATCTTCTGAATGTAGGTGTCAAAGGGCTCTTTAGAGCTTTGGAAGGACTTGCACGGAAGGATTTGAGAAAGATCTGGAGAAGAGTCCTTCCTGCCTATAGCTTGTTAACTAGTACGATTATGGAGGGAATGTATTCCATGTTGGTAAAGATCTACACTTTCTTTTCTACCCAGACCCTTGAGTGAATATTGAAATGCTGGCTCAGCCACACAGGGAAATGGTGAAATTCTTAAAAACTTATTGGAATCCACTGGTACCTGATGAGCTAAAGGCTTTTTCCTGAGCAGAATAAAAAGTAATTACTTTAATAAAATGTTACGTTAAAGAATATATGTAAAATAGTTGCATGCAAAACCTTATGACATATTTATGATAGAAAGCAAGGACCCACACATACACAGGTGAAATAAGCATGTTTTCTTGTTAAAATGCTGCGGTTTAGTTCAGTCCAAGATATTTGTGTCTTTCATTTTGCAAATCTTGATTACAAATGGCTTATTCCCTGAAGAATGCTTGGCAATACTTGATCACTTATTTGCCTCCCAATATTCTTCAAGGCCAAATGAAGAGCTGTCTGTTTCCCTAACTTAAAAATCAAAATGGTTCAGTCTTGGCTCCAAGTAGAATATTAGTGATTTGTCATGTTGCAAGAAAGATGCTGTCTGACCTAAATCCCCTCAGAACTTGGATCAGATGAAAGAATTCTGGATGCTGACCACAGACTCACCAATTAGTATTTCTAGGCTGAACATGAGTTGGATTTGTAATGGCTGAACATGTATTGGCTTCCTTATAATTTGTCTTTCTATCATTTCCATTAACATATTCTGTTTGTCAGGTAAAGCATTAGCATATAGTGCCCTGTAACACATTTGGCACATAATGAGGCTAATGAACACAGAACTATTTTAGCAACTTCATCTATTATGCTTTCACCAGTCGATAATTGCCATAATGGGGCACTTTGCTATTTTGATCTTGTAGAGCACTGAGTCCCATTACATTTGTACACTACTCCGGGCTGCCTATCAGTTCTTGCTCACATGAATAACTGTTTACAAACTCCCTTCCATAATACTTTGCCCCATGCTCTCTTTTCCTGTGGTTTCTGCTCCTTCCAGCACATCAGTCATCTGACTCCCACACCTTTCCCAAACCCCTCCTCCTCTAAAATGTACTCCTCCTGTGAGTTCATCATACATGGCTGTGTATAGAAGAAAATGATGCTGTTTGCAGAACAACAGAAAAATCTTCTCCCACCACAGACTGTAGAAGATTGAATAGTGGTTATATAAAAGGTCAGCTGTTTTAAGGAACATCAAAAGATTATGAAAATTGTCTCCCCTTCAGAAAAATCTAGGAACCATGGCCAGATGCATGATAGAATTCTTCATACTAAAAATACTTCCAAGACCTTTTTGAGTCTTTCTTCTCATGCTGCCTTACTACAAACTTCTTCTCTATTCTATTCTCTATTCCAGTTTTTCTGCATTTGAACTAGAGCCATGCAATGAAATTAAGTCATATGACATCCTTAGCTGCTGGACAGCAGTCTCATCTATGAAAATCAGTCTCATCTATGAAAATATATCTTTGCAATTTGCAAAGTTGGTAAGATGCTTATATCTTTCTGAGAAAAATGTGGTTCAGTGACTTCAGCAGCTGTTATTAGGCATCTGCTGTACAAATGACACAATCACTTGCATAAAACAATCAGTCCAGCTGGCCAGAGTTCCTACGTCCTTTGGATACAGTCTTTGATGAATAGTCCCTCTTATTTTTCTTGTCCAATTTATTATTAATAACATTCTCTGTGATCATCCAGACACAAAGAATTAAGACAATAACTCTCTAAGTGAATAACAGAGCCTTAGCTTGCCCAATGGAATAACAGCCATTAAACTTCTGCCAAAAGACCATTGCTTCAGACACAAGGACGAGCAATTGCCCTACAGATTTGGAAAGTGTTCATATGCAGTATATTAAGCTAAAACGTCCCCTTTTCTTGGGAGTTCCTTGTGGTAGCACCAAATGCATCAATTAAATTACCTAATGAAATGCATTTCAATATAAAACAATCTTTATTCCCAATGTAACCATCTCTTTTGTAATAATAGAACAAGAATATAAAGTTTTGTGTTTGACAATCTTCCTGCAGAAAAACTTAATGGAAAAAAAAAGGGTCAAGGTAGATATTTCTGTGTCACTGAAACAGCAAAAAATTCTAGAAACTAACTTCAGGCAGTCCAGAATGACACTCTGCTAGCCTCACACTGAAATGCCCCCTCTGTCTCTCTGCAGTGCTGTGCTTTAACCACAGCCAGGAGCTCAGCACCATGCTGCTGTTCACTCAACCCCTCACGGTGGCAGCAGGGAGAAAACACGAAAAGTGAGAAGACTCATGAGCTGGGACGAAGACAGTTTAGCAGATAAAGCTAAAGACACACACGCAAGCAAAACAAAAGCAGGAATTCATTCACTGCTTGCCATGGGCAGGCAGGTGCTTAGCCATCTCCAGGAGAGCAGGGCTCCATTCTGCACAAGGGTTACTCAGGGAGACAAACACCAATCACTGCAATCACTGCTTCCTCCTCCTTCCCCCAGCGGTGCATGTGAGCATGATGCCATGTGGTCTGGAATATCCCTTTGGTCAGTGGGATCAGCTGTCCAGCTGTGTCCCCTCCCAGCTCCTTGTGCATCCCCATTCTCCTCTCTGGTGGGGTGGGGCGAGAGGCAGAGAAGACTTTGATGCTGTGCAAGCACTGCTTAGCAATAGGTAAAACATCCCAGTGTTATCAACACTATTTCCAGCACAAATCCAAAACTCTACCCCATGCCAACTACTATGAAGAAAATTAACTCTACCCCAGGCAAAACCAGCACAAGTGCCTAGCAGGGAGGGAGGGTTCCCAGTGTTGTCATTAAGTACTGCAGTCAGAAGCTGGAGCAGAAGCAGCCACGATTTGGGCATTGCATTGAGAGGCAGAGAGGGATGATGAATGCAGGCACAGCACCTGCTGAGATCTCTGACCTCCTGACAGTGTGCATGGCTGGCCTGCTGTTGTTGGACGGCCCTGAAAGCAGTACACATCCCCATCCTTTATTGCACCAGATCCATCCATTTAGGACTGGCCATTAAACTGCCATTCTTCATGCATAACTTCATGCTGTTTTCCCTTTCAGAAAGTGACCAGCCAAAGGGAGAGAGCACACTGCACAGCAACCATTTATTGGCTGTGTTATTTGAACACATGAGGAAATATGCTTTATGGGCTGCAGAAACTGGAGTTTCAGCCTTCCAAATTCCACATCCTCTTTATATGAGCTCTGTATGTATTTTCCTCTCTATAGCTTTCACCACCTTGGCTTTTCAAAAGCCATGAATCCTTTTTACTTCACTCACCAAAATCTCAAGCTAAGTAATTGTTTTACCACAGAGGAAGTTTAAATATGGAACGAGCACAGGGCAACACCCAAATTCAGAATGCATCCTGAAACACAAAGGTATCAGAATCTGAGATATGTATCTATCCACAACTTCCTTCTCCCAAATATCTCAGCTGAAGGTCTGCATCCGGTCTGCAGAACTGCAATGCTCCCCTGACCCTCCCTAAACTGTAAGCAAACTCAGGTCTAGATTTAAATTTTACACACCAGTATATCTCTTGTTAAGAGAACAGAAATCTTATGGCCCTGTAGTGCCCAGTTTTGAGTAGAGCTGTTCTTTCACTTGCAAATGTAAGGAAAACAGATTGCTACCCTCTGCAGTTTCAAGAGGTGGTATATGATAAGAATGAAAGCTGTAATACGATGTCCATAATTCATTTTAAAAAACCAACCTGTATCATTTCATATTTTAATCTTTCATCCAAAGAAAATACAATGTTATTCAACGGGATGGTCAAACTTTAGGAACACTCTCTTGTGCATACAAAGATTTTTTTCTGAATAAGAGTGATAACCAGAAGATTGATTGATTAATCCATTGATCTATCTTCTGATACAACTTCTGCCCTGAATACACTTCTTTTGGCCAGATTCCCAGACTGATCTAAATAGTCTCACAGAATTGCATCCCTTAAACTTTGAAACATTCTGTGGAGTTGTACCAGCTGATGGACACTGTAGAAGTGATTTCAGGTTTAGGGATTGACACACCCCTAAGAGTTAAATACCTCTGTGCTTGCCTTCATGCTTGCCACTTATCCTGAAATTATCCTTAATAGAGCCCAGATTAATACAGAACAAAAACTAAAAAGCTTGGATTCAGCACTGTACTGGAATTGAGCCCCTATACAAAGTGTTAGCTTTCTCTCCTTTGTTTGAAAAAATGCCTTCAGGAAAATATACATTTTAAATATATTAATCCTTATTTATTTGATGGGGAAGGGGGTTATTTATTAGTAGTAATAAACTATTATTAAAAACACAAATACAATTATTTATTAGAAGTAAATTTTAAAGCATTATAGGTTTACATTTTTAAGTCTCTATGGGAGGCAGAGTTGCTTTACAAGTAGTTGCTGACAATTTTACTTATTCCAGCTCTTTCTGCCTCCAATTTTACAATTTTGCGTATCTGAGCAATTTAGACATGTCTTCTGGTTTCTAAACATTATCTTCATCCCTCATCCCTTTTCTTGCATTGTACAGGTCTCCTTAACATGCACCTAACCCAGGAGTGCACTATCTGCCAGGCTCTCTGATTAACACATACTGCTCTTGACAGTGCTTGGCTGTAAATAGTCAATCTCAGCTTTTAATCGTATGTTATGAATGTTATGAATGTTATGAATGACCTTCTTAATGCACACTTGCAATAATTTTTGCCTTTTAAACACAGCTGAAATTTCTTATGTACTTTCTTGGCTCAGAAGCTAGATTTATATAAAAATTGGTAACTTATTAGTGGCTCAGTTGATTAAAAAAATAAAAAAGGCATTGTCCAAAACTAGTGAGGTTTGTAGATGTAAAACAAACATTCACTGTGGAAATGCCAGGTAAAGAATTTACTGAGTAATATAGTACTTCTGCACAAGAATAAACAAGATTTAACAATACTAAAATTCATACCAAATGTTTTAGAGTAACATGTTGACATGTGCAATATATTTCTTATCTGACATTGTGTGTCTTACAGGTTAAAGAAATGTTCCAAGAACTTTCAGAATTGTATACACTGGTCACGGATGGACAGCTCTTACTCATAATACTGTTGGTTGTGGAGTTCATGCAAGAATCTGAAATAACTTGTCTGAAATAATTCTGAAAAGCTGAAGTTTCAGACTCAGCAGACCAATAAGTTCATAAAAAAATTATCTAATAAGTTTGTTCAAATTATTTTCCTTAGAGTTTGTAGGCTCAGGATTTTGTCCACCTCAGACTGAGCAAAAATTTAATATATTCAGCTGAATTTTGCCAAAAGTGTAAAATATTTTTGGTATTTAGCACTGAAGTCCTTTCAAATAGCTCAGTCTTCTTGCCACTTAGAGAACAATAGTTCCAAAAATATCTTCAGCATTTCCCTTTTTACCTTTCTTAAATTATATCAGAAAAGACTGTGGCCCCCTGATCCACATAGAGAAGTTTACACAATTTCTTCCAATATGAACAGTTAATCTACAGAAAACCTTGACTTTTTCCTGTCTTCTTATTTTTAAAGTTTCTAAAGTGCTATAATTAAAAGTATATCAAGTGTGTCAGCCTGAGAATGTTTATACAGCAGAGTCAAATTGACAAAAAAGTACTCCCCTTCTCTGGCTCCAGGCAAGAGTTCTTGAACTCGTGGTTACTATTAAATAAAAAAGAGGCAGGAACATGCATTCATTTGGGAAACCTACTATGTTCAGTAATGAGGACTTACACTGCAGAGCCTGGGGGCTGGCATGGAGTGATGAGGCAAGCTTAAAATTTTCTTCTTCTCAGTCAGTCTTGCTACCCTGAGAAAGGGCAACCACACAGTCACCAACTCCAGGTGAAGGGCATAGTTTCATTTCTTTGCAAAATCCCCCAAAATGTAAGTCCTTCCCACATGCGTAAACGGGGGAATAGTCCAACAGTTTCCCCATTTCCTGCTCCTCTTTATCCTTTTTTTTCCCTTTTCTGTCTTCATTATTAATAACAAATGGACGAATGGACTGCACATCTGGTTCAGCTCTGGTGAGAACTCTCAGGATGCAAGTGGCAACAGCTGCCAAGTGACTTAAGTTCAAAACGGAAATTCTCCAATGAAAACTATGAAAACTGTAAAGGACTGACTGATTTTTGCTGCCAAGTGAAACAGGCCAGTCCCATGGTTATGACATTGTTGTAACTCCTTTCCTTTCCAAATGCATACTGGCGAAATGCTATCCGTGATTTTGGTTAAGAGAATGTGAGGGAGGGGAAATGAAAGATGTTTTCTCCAGCCATTTTGACCCAGAGTCCTAGAATTTCATTTTACTAGCTCATTTGTGTAAGCTGAATTGGATTTATATGATAAGATTCTTTGTTTTTCCTATTTTTAATGTAACAGTTATATAAAACAGTAACCTCACGTTTCACCGACCAAACTAAGTGTGAGTTAGTAATATTACTGGATTGTAAAGTAGAACACTTCAGAATTCCACCAGAGGGAGCCAGTGCAATTAAAAAATTGAAATGCTACGTTACCAAAAAAAAAAAAAAAAACACCAAACCAAAACAAACCAAAACAAACCCCCCCCCCCAAAAAAAAAAAAATCCAAAAGCCAAAAGCCAAAAAAACCCCAAAAACCAAAATATACTTAGGGAAAGATCATTATCCTGCAAAATTGCAGACTGAAAAGAAATAAAGACTATTGTTCCAAAGCATGGTGTTTGTGCCTTTTGAAGCAAAATTCTTCACATTCAAAATAACACATAATGGAGATCAATAAAGTAAATTAAAAAGATGCTTATGCTTATACTTTTCCCCCAGGAAATGCATTATTTTGCATTGCACTGCACTTTAGTAACCCCTTATTTTGCTTGTTTATTATCACCTTGACAATGTCTCCCTTCACATTTTGCCCCACACCAATTCCTCAGCCTTTTTCTCACCTCTTAAAACTGGCATCTCCAAACCAGTGGTGGCAGATCACCGTCTCCTCCACACCAGCTGTGAGAAAGCTGTAAAATGTCCTGTGACTCTACCTAGCAATGCATCTGATATCTTTCCTTTAAAATCTTTATCTTTGATTTTACTAGAATTAAGAGTGTTTTGGTGATTGTCAGGCAATACATCACAAATACACAGCAGCGTTAAGCTCTGACTTCAAGTAGGTGCGCTCTAAGCACATAATTCTCAACAGTTCCTCATTTGTTGTTTTGGCTATTCAACTGCCTTTAAATATTCATCTCTTGTTTCAAAATTGAAGTGTGCTGTGATCGATTTCTGCTTCTTTTTTCAAGTGTCAGGCTTTCACAATTGAGCAAGATCCATCAACCAACCATCGCATCCTGAGCCATCTCTGGTGAATGTGCATATTTGGTTTTCTCTGATATTAACAGCTTTGAAAACGGCAATTAATGTCTGTAATGGCTTTTTAATATTTTATTTTATATCATCTTCCTTTTTCCATCTGCTAAATCTAGAAACCAATCCATTTCCCTTCTACTGCTCATTCATGCACCAATAATTGTGTCAGTAGACAAAAAAGCCAATCCCAGCACTGGCAGGGCTGGACAGGACCAGTAGTTTCTTCCAGCCTTCAGATCACTCTTTTGCACTCTCACAACTTGGACAAGACATAGGGTTTTGCCCAATCCTGGTTTTGCCTCAGGAAATAGTAGGTTTAACAGAAACAAAGCCAGGGGAGGGGAGAGCAAGAATAGTGAAAAGGAAAACAAAAAAACTTCTGAGTGGAGAAGTCAGAAGTATGAGTAATAGCACAATACATGGTAAAGATAAAAATCAACTTCTGTAATGAGAATTATTTTTACTAGTTATGAGGACCACCTAGGATTTCTCAAGGTTTCCCTGTGCACGTGGATTACTGCAGTCATTGGAGTATATGCCTAAACAAGGAAAAGGAGGTGGTTTCCATGCCAATGTGGTTCTTGTGTCTTAAGAAAGGAGAAGCGAGAAAACTATTACCCCACGAAGCCTTAGTTTTGTCTGGAAAGGGAGCTGTTCTTCTGTTCCCCATGCACAATACAGTGAAGTAGCAAAAGGTGGAGACTGGAGGAGCAGGAATGCACAGTGAAGCCAGCACTACGACAAATTGTTAGAGTGACGGTAAGTTTGATTTCATGTTTGGTTGTTAAAATAAATAAGTTGTCAACTTTGTCTTTTGCTGAGACTATTCTTAACACTTTTGGTTTTTTAGTATTTATCTTTTCTTTTTTTTTTCCCCCCAAAACATTCAGCAATGCGAATGTCTTCTCTAGCTGAACTCTTAAAGTAAGACTGCTAACAGAAATTGTATTCTTTACATAAGCTCCATTAACTCATATGATATTTAGAGGATTCCAAACTGCCATTTGTTATGCTTTCTACTTAGTGTTCAATGCTTTCACAGACAAAATGTGATGCACTATGATGTTTTGATATCTGCTCACAATGCTGCTTTCTCTCTCAGCTCCAGTATTTTCTAATCTCTGAGTTTAGTGAGTCACTAACACATTTTTCAGTCATGCATATCTTTCTATCATGCTAGAACTTCTCAAAAACTTTACAAAACCAGCAAAACATGCAGGAATTTCTCTTTCACTACACATTCTGACAGCGTTTTCAAGGTGAGGTCAGTTTACCTTGTGTTAACTACTAGATAAAAAACAAACTGATTTCTATTCATTCTTGGTTCTGCACCCTGATTTTTTTTTTACCCTCTGATTTTTCAGTACTACAGCAGTGCACTCTGTCAAACTTAGAGAACAGCAAGCCCTATTTAAGATCTGGAATGTTAGTACATTCTGAAGTGGCAGGATGTTTGGGTTTTTTTCCTGCCTTCTGCAGAGTCTTTTCTGTATTTTTTTTATTTCATACCTTATACAAGTAGAGAGGTTTTGGTTTTAACAGCAACTCCTCCCTGCGTTCATCTTTGGTTTCATTGTCCTGTTTCCCCATTGTAATAACTTGGCCTGTACTTGTCCATGAGGTCTGTATTGAATAAGCACTGGAATGCATGAAAGTATGATGCTTTCCAAGTTAAATTCATTGTGTATAGACTCATCTATAGTTTTGTAAAACCAATACCTTTAAATATCTCCCCATTCTCTTTACAGTGTATTTAATTTCTTTGCATATACCTTTATCTCTGTTGGGTTACCTAACTGCAGTCTATGATACTTTTTCCTGTATTACTTTCTGTGGGTATGGCTATCCCGTGTTTTTTTCTTGTTTCTACACTTCCTTTAGCTGTATTAGGTTCATGACTCCTTTTTTATTTTTTTTAATGACAATTGCATACTCCTAGAATGGATATGATGTGAAAATCAGTCCTGATTGTTATAACTGTGTATTAGAGTGTTTGATTTTTTCCATGTTTATCCGTAGAAGTTTCCTTCATAGGCATTATGTGACAGGTCTGTTTTGAAGCTAATCATCGACAATTTCGAGATTCTAAGACATGCCATATTTCGAACCAAGTCACACCAATGGTGACATTTTTGAGTCTGCTGCAGTCTTTCATCACAGCCAGAAAGTTATGACTATTCTTGCAGTCATTTGGTAGACATACTGTGGTATCCAGAACTACATTACACAGGAATACTTAGATCAATATACAGTCTATTTGGATTTTGGAGTGTCCTGTCATGTGTCTAAAGACTTTGCTGCAAAAACACTCTTCTGAGATTGCTCTGAAATAATGTATCTCATACACAAAGAAGGGTTTATTCTGCACACAAACTTCAGCCATCTTTGTTTTAATTACCAAGTCTTATCCTTTTGTTTCTAAGCAGGACCTCTCTCAGTTCTTCCTATTGTAAAATTGAAATTATTCATCAGAACCAGCCAGCCCCTACTTTTCGTGGCTTTCATTTTGCAGTTTTTATGGTAGCTCTTTAGTACATTTGTTTGGCCATCCCTTGTGATGATAATGCAGGTTCCTTCTGAGAAGAAGTTAATTTTTATTTGAAGCATCCACTCGATGTAAACCATGCAACAGGAATAAAAATGGCCAGATTCAACTGTTCAGCTTTTTACCTAAACAGAAAATGCAATTCTGTACTGGCACTTCTTACCTATTTTATTTCAAAATTCTTAGGACATAGATAATCAAGCCCCGAGATTCCCCCGACAAGTTTTTAAAAGGCTCCATTTGTTCGAGAGCTCACATGACTCAACACGGAGGGGAAGCTGCCCAGCTGTGTGGCTGCATTTAGTACTGCATAACCTCTGCTAGGCTAATAGGGGAAAGCCCCTTAAATCCCTCCTCCCACTAATCCCCCAGGCACTGACCTACGATGTCACAGTCCTCTTTACCTGGAATTTTTTCAGCTCTTCCGCTGTTAACTTCACACGGGATGCCTGGTCACTCCTTCCCTCAAGTGATGTGAATTGATTTTTCTAATAAGTTCTAAAACATCATTTTAAGCTTAATCAGAATGTATTAGCACAGAAAGAGATCACTGAGTCATACACACCTCATTGTAAACCCATTACATTGGACAAGAAATTGTACAAGGCCAAAACTATACAGAAAGAAGCCCTGTAACTTCTGACGCCATTTGATAACTCCTATGTTCTTACTGAAAAGCTCATTAAATCTTGTGCTGTGCACTTCACAGAGTGAGGGTACAGACAAAAATCAAAAGAAAAATAAAACACAAAGAGCAGATGGAGTGTTGGATATGTGTGACTGGGCGGAATAAGAGCATACAAAATAGCTATTAAGATTAATCAGAATCAAATATATTCAAATTACAGCAGCTGTTCAGGATTGTGGCATTCTAAAGACCACACCCAGCAAAGGGCTTCACCCCTCATCTAGGATTTGTGGTTTTTCATTGATTTAGAGGAATTAATTTCTGCAGCTACAGGAGGCTCCATCACAGATCCCGTGGCTGTGATATCAGCCGCGCTGAACCTCAACAGCTGATAACAATGTATGTCTCTTGCCAAGGCAAATGGGTGTCAGCAGGTGACCCAGGTGGATGACATCAAACTGAGGGAAACAGCTGATCACCTCAAGGCCAGGGCTGTCATTAGCAGGACTGAAAGGCTGGAGAAGGTGGGAGAGCAGGAATTTTTTTCCAATTCATTTGAGGGAGACCTAAAGTCCTGTGCCATGGTTGTAATAAACCAAGCAGCCAGGAGCTGACTGGGTAAAGAGCAGCTTTATAGAAAAGGTCCTGCGGGTCCCGGTAACAAGTGTAGATTGGAGTGAGCAATTGCTCTTTTGGCAATGAAAATTAGTGATATACTGGGAAACATCAGTAACAGCACAGCTAGAAGATCAAGGGAAGTGATTACTGCCCCCATCCCCTTCTGGCCCTCATCTCCTTCTGCCTATGGAGAATGGTGCGCAGTCCGCACTGTGAAACAAGAAAGATATCGACAAACTAGAGTGAATCTAGTGAAGACCACCAAAAGAACAGAGAGCTGGCGCATGCGACAAACAAGGAGACACTGAGAAAGGTTGGCTTGCTCAGCCTGAAGAAGAGGAGGTCATAGGATGATCTAACCTGTGTCTTCAGGTACCCATTGAGAGGGAATAAAGATGGAGCCAGACGTTTCTTGGAGGTGCACAGCAAAATGATCAAGTTGCAACAAGGCAAGTTCCAGCGAGGGGGGTGTGTGGAAATTCGTCCCTGTGAGGGGGGACAACCTGTTGTGGCAAAGAGGTAGTGGAATTTCCCATCCATGATGACATTCAAAACTCAACTGGACATTAATGATGTGCTACATCCCAGCCCTGGCTCCTGCCTATGGCTGTAAAGGGCCTCTCACGGGTGACTTTCTCCAGTCATCTTTTAGCAGCCACTAGGGACAAGCTAAACACAGAGCTGGTGCAATGATGAGGAAATCGTGGAACAAGATTGTTAGATGTGGATGCATGCAATAGGTGTATGTAGATCCTGAGGAGAAGGCAGAGCCTCCACAGATCTTGGAGCATTGATAGTAGTCCCCAGTGCCTGTTCTGCTCTGCATTTGCATGCCTCTGTAGCAAATTAACATTTGCTCTCTAACTGGAAATCATTACAGCCTCATAATAGTAGTCCATCCACTTCAAAACAGCTCTTTGGCTGGGCTGACTCATACCTCCATGTCTCTTCTTGCTCCCCTTCTTAGGCATTTTTGGATAAGTCATCTTCTTGGTTGGGGTACTTAAAGATGTCTGAAGCTCAGCTCCCTGACCACCAGGGTTAATGAACAGAAGGAACTGACAAATTACAGGCAGAAGGATCCAAACTAAGTGTGTGTGGTCCCATAAAATGCAAACAGGGAATGCTTGATCCACCAGAAAGTCTCCCAGCTTCAAGTGAACCATCAACAACTTTTGAATAAAATTTGAACCGGCACAGCAAGTGTAGACGAGCCTGGCAACACTGGTTTTGATCCTGCTCTGGGAGGTTTAAAGCCTATTAGCACATCACAACCCTACAATATGACTCATTGCACTACATCTAAAGTAATTAAATTGTTATGAGATTGTAGTTGTTATTTTTCACTTATCAGGACAAAATTATAATCCATTGCATCCGCCGAGAAACACGTTCATATTCGAACATTTAAATGAGTAGGCCAAATCTCAGAAATCCATTGTTTACAGGTCACTTATACTTAGAAGTCTATGTATAGGATGCTGTTTGCTCTTTAGCTATGATTATGTGAAAAAGCTAAGCTGGGGTTCTTTTATCCCAAGAAATACTAGCAGTAGTGAAGGCCATCAAAAGAGAACACCATTTGCTCCAACTGCTTGTTTATTATACGGTGTTAATTCTTCATCTCAGAAGTCAGCAAATTAAATATAGTTTCTTGTCTAATGTCACCGTGGTACAAATTTACAACCATGTTTCTGCTGACCGGGTCAGCATCAAGCCAGATGGTCAGCCCATGTCCCTCTGCCTTTTACTCTCAAATCCCGAAGTAGCTGGTTTCCATTTCCCTCGTTCCCTTTTTAGGTAGGTAAGGAGCAGCTGCTCGGGTTCTTTCACCTCAAGGACTGCTGACTCCAGCACCTCTCAGGTTCCCGTAAAAAGAAACTCTGCGTGAACGAGATGCAGAACCACAAACGCAAAGACACCCGAGCTGCCGGCGCTGCTCCGCCCCACCCCCGCCTCCAGCCGGGCAATTCCCTGGCGCAGCAATTTCCCGGGCTCCGTGCCCGCGGGCGGGGTGGGAGCTCAGCCCGAGCCCGTCCCGCTCCGCGCTGCCCCGCGCCTGTCCCTGTCCCTCCCCGCGCGCTCGCGGAGCGAGAGCAGCTCCCGCGGGGAGCACCGCACCCGCGGCTCCTCGTTAGTATAGTGGTGAGTATCCCCGCCTGTCACGCGGGAGACCGGGGTTCGATTCCCCGACGGGGAGAGCTGCGCGCGCGCGCGCCTTATTTTTATCGCCCCGCCCCGCGAGAGCCGTTAGCACTGGCGGCAAAAGGCGCCGCCCCCTGGAGGAAAAACACAACAGCGGCCTCCCCGTCGGGGAATCGAACCCCGGTCTCCCGCGTGACAGGCGGGGATACT
>VZRL01006550.1:381550-405101 GCA_013397895.1 Origma solitaria | reverse complement strand
AGGGTGCGACAGCCCCCCGACTGTCGATTGGGAAGCCTTCACTGCGTCTTGGCGGGCGGGCTCCTGTGTAGACAGTTTCGGTGTTGGAGGAATGAAGTAAGAGAGCTGCACAAGGTTGCAGCTTGCTCAGGAAAGGAGTCCCGTCTGCTGTCTCGGTTGTACGGCAGCAGCTCTACTCGGTGTAAATGCCTCTAGATGAAAGGATGAAGCTGGGAGGGAACAGCTCGTTTGTTTCGTTTAATGAAGTGGGCCCTTTAGAGTAAAAAGGGTCTGTGTAATGTAGGTGTCTTGCTCGTACCTCTAAGCATGTGTTTTGTAGCAAAGTGCTACTCTGGTGCCTCTTCAGTTCTTCCACTGTGCTTGCTTTCTTAGACTTTATCACATGTAAGGAAAGGTGAAGCTGATGCCATTTGGAATTTTTCGCATTGGGAAAATGTGATTTCATTCTTAATTTTTCATAATTGGACTATAAATTTTCATATCTTGAGAAAGTAATATTGTAATTGATAATTCTAAGATGTCTGGTCTTGAGAAAAGACTTAGATAATGATTGTCAGCTTCCGGAGTTGTAATGTGTGTGATAGTACAACTATTTAATTGTATCTCAGATACTATGTTTCAAAGGTCATTAGTAAAGAGAGTGCAGAGAAACTGTATCTTTTGAAGGTCTCTCACACTTTAACCTTCAAATGCCCAAAGAAACACTTCTTGAATTAAGAAATTGAAAACTGCAACTTCAAGACAAAGATATCTCTAAAACCAAGTTATTTACCTTTAACATTTGTCTAATTCAGACCCTTAACTGGCATTCACTGGAGTAACCTTACAGTAAAACAGACATTTCTTTGACTTAGAGTGGTCTGCTGATGGCATTCATAAGGTGCTTTTGAGTAAAACAAGATGAGCTTGAATCTGACTAGTTTCACTCTTGTCGGAGGAGGAACATCTCAGAACTGCTAATTCCTATCCTAGATCTGATTTTTCCGTTCCACAGTGCTTAAGTTTAAACAATTACGGGTGACTTTTTTGGTGTTTACAGAATGGGTGGTGCTCCTACACTTTTGTTAACAATGTCTGGAAAGCTCTGTGCTATTTATGCTTATCTTGTGTGTTATGATGATACAGTGCTCTGATACTAACTTCCAGAATTTCAGCAAATATTCTAGTTACCCAGAATTCTCAGATTTGGGTCCGTTGTGCCCTGTGTTGTGTTGTCGTCCTCTCCCTCTCTCAACCAATCAACCCAAACCAAAACACCCAGAAAAATCCCAAACAGTACTTGCCAAGCAAAACAAACTTGGATGATGTGTGCTTGTTGCCTCCTTTGTGCCACTTGAGTAGTTCTGAAACTGCTCGTAGCCAAATAACTGTTGTCCCTGTTAATGTCTTTTGGCATTAGGGTGCTTCTCTGATCAGCTCTCCTTCGGAAAGAGTAGCACACATGTCTCCAGAGTGATTTGCCCCCTGAATAGTTGGAAGGAAGCATTCATCTGTCTGAAAGAGAAATTAGAATTAAGGGGCAAAGAGGGGAAGCTGGAACTGCAAGGGTTTCTGGAAAGGAGGAATAAAATAAAGGAACGGGCCTTCCCCCATCGCGCTCTGGGTCCGGTCGCCCTACTCTTAATTAAGAGCACGCAGTTGTGAGGCTCTCTGAGCCCGCGGCCAGCCTGAGTTGCAGCCCTCGTGTGTAGAGGCGCCCGAGGGCGGAGCCGCGCGGGAGAGGGCGCAGCGCTGCGGGCAGGGCTGGCGGGCGGCGCCAGGGGGCGCTCCGAGCGGCTTCCCCTGGGCCCCGCGGCTCCTGGACGGGCAACACATCGCTTTTCCTGCAATGGCTGTGAGCAACAAGTGCAGTGGAATAATCTGAATATCCGTGCTGCACTCACTGAAAGCTAAGCCAGGTGTCTTAATACTGGCATTAGTGTTTTAACATTGCTGTAGTCTTCAGTAATTTTAAACTGTTTACATTGCCATTTTAGTGTTCTTTTTTAAAGTTCTGGGCATTTGATAATGCATTTAGATGCATATTTTGTATTGATAAAAGCTGTGCGGAGACAAAAATCCCATAGTTTGAATTCTGCAAATTATGTGTTTTGAATCCATCACTCTTCCAGCTTAGCTCTATCCATCCCAAGAATATATAGCTCACTTTGGCTATATACTCCTACCAGGAGTGGAAAAGCTTTTAAACCCCTGCCTGTCTGTGCCTCAGTCTGATAATACTGTCTGGAGGAGCCAGCTTCTCCAGCTCTACTAATATTTTTGAGCAACTTGTTTTTTCCCTAAGCCTGTTTAACATAGTGGTATGTGAGGACAGTGACTGGGTATGCAAGACACCGTTTTGCTGCAGGGGGAACGATCTGCATCTGAATGCCCCTCATCCTGGTTAGTTGTGGGCTGAATATCAGGACAGATAGGTCACAGGAAAAGTAACTATGAAATTACATTCTTGCCTCTTTAGGACCATTATTTTAAAGCACACACCGAAAATGTCATCTTGGTGCTTTGGCCAAACAGGACCTGTTCAGTGTTTATAATGTGCAGATTATTATGACTGAGCTTATTGGTGTATTTCACATTCTGGAAGAATCTCTTCTAAAACACACTGAGTGATATTTTTGACCTTTAAAGTGATGATTGGAAAAAGATCAGTCAAATATCTCCTCCTGTTAATGAAGGCACAATGAGAACATCTGGAGCTGAAGGGCCTGTTTGAAAGGTCATGGAAGAGACCTATCAGGTACAGATGTTTGGTTTGATAGGGGTGTTTTTTATTTGGGTTGTTGGGGTTTTTGTTCTAATCAAGTAGCCAAGTAAATAAAGAGCTAGCTGCAGCTCTTCATGGTCAGAATGGTGTGGTAGTGATATCTGTAGCTAAGGTAGCAAAGGCTTCAACCCCTTCCCTATTGGAAAAGAGAAGGTAATAGTAAAACTGGTAGTTTATGAGGATTAGGTGTGTGGAAAGTGAAACTGCATGCTTGGATAGGTGAGATAGTGTAAAGCATGTATGTGTACCCAGTGAAGGAAGATAATCTGTTTAGTGTTTCCTGTGTGACTGTATGTCTTAATTATGACATGCTGCACAAATGTGACCCAGAATACAGTTCAAAACCTTGATGGCCTTTTAGAACACACTTCTGATGACTGAGAGAAAGCTGTGGGCGGTAGGGGTGAGATGACCAAAGTAATGCCCACTACAGTGAAAAGTCCTGCCATGCTGTTCTGCATCTTCAGACATTGAGTGGGCACATTTCCTTCAGGGAATAACATGGAAGTAAGTGTCTGGGAGGAGAGGGGAGTGGAAGGGTTGAGTAGTCTGTAATCTCATCATTTATGACTGTTACCGTACATGGGCTTGGAAATTCTAACTCTGGCACTTACTGACTATGGTTAAAGTGTAGTGAATTCTTTAAGTTGTGTGTATCAGTATCTTTGAATTGCTATTGCGTAATTTCCTTTCCATTTTTTGTTTTGTCTTTCCTGTAGCTTTTGGTAAGTACTGTCTCCAGGCCTTTGAGGTTAAAAAGTTCAGTAGTACTTGATTTTAAAAAAGGAAATTCAACTGTAGGAAATGTCTGTGTGTGGTAGAATAAAAAGTACAAGGGGAATAAAGACCTGTGAATTTCACATATATCAATTTCACAATATAAATCTATTAATAACACAGCATATCCAGTTCCTTAGCCTCACCTCTCCTAAGAGAAATAGTTATTTGTTACCAGAGGGAGCTCTCTGCAAACTGGAGAATTAAACAGCATTCTGTTAGTGTGATTTGGGCTTCCTGTAGCCTATCTTAACCTCATTCAGAGAAATCATAAATAAGCCCTGACCCTTTCTGCTTCTAGTGATGAAGCTGTTTGGGATTAAAATCATCATCTCTCCTGATGTAGATGCTATTTGGGATTTGAAACTGCTTTCTTGGTGATGTCCCATAGTTGTTGATTTTATTACTTAATGGCTTCTTCAGCATGTTCCTTGTGCTTGTCTTTTGGATAGTGCTAGGACTAGTACAGGAGCTCATGAAGTTTGCCTGATTAAGTTGATCTCTGGGTATTTATTTCTATTCAGCAGGAATGCCAAAGGTGAGGTAAGGGGTTGGTAGCTTCCACGTCTGAATTCTGGTGGCTTGCATTTTCTGCTCTTCTTGCTAGCGAAAGAATGTGAAATCTTTGTGCAGTCAAGAGATGACACTTGCAGAAGATGAACTTCTCTTATGCTCATGTTTTTCTGTGGCCCTAGAACTGAGAATACGGTGTGGGAGTCCCGTGCTTATCCTTCACTTCAGTACTTGTTTGAAGAGTTAGTTCCTAGGTAATCTGAAACTGAGCCTGACAGATACCGCTACCAAATTGCTATCTCTGATGTGAAGAAATCCCTCTCAAGTGAAGTATGCCAGTAGTCTTTAATTTTCTGTTTCCTAGAAAATAGCAATGACTAGAAATATTTTTTTTTATGTTGCTAGGTCTGGATGGGATTAGAAGATCTTCAGATAAACATTTACTGGTTTGGGTGTATTGTTGTAAAAATATTTGCATAGATTTGGGAGTATCGTTGCAAAAATATTTACATTATGGGCAAAGTGGTCAGCTGTGCCACCTTACTTTTGCAAATCTGGTATATTGCCACAGTTTTATTTTAAACACTTAATTTCTGCACCACAGTAAGACAAATTTTGTTAGTGGTCACAGACCAGGAAAATGCAGGTGTGGTTTTTTGGGTTTGTTTGTTGGTTTTAAATTTACAGGGATAATTTTTTGAGCTAGTTCTTTTGATCTATCTCATGGTGTAGTCCAGTGGATAAGTTGTCATGATGCACAGAAAGTGTAGTGGTGCATTATACTATAACAGCAGTGGTAATTAAAGCTACTGTTATAGCTGAATTTAATGCTGTCATACCAGAGCCAAGGTATGAGAAATTCTTCTATCCTGCCTTATGCATCTAGGGACTCGTTTGCTTTCTGCTTGTACAAGGGAAGTCAGTTGCTCCTGCTCTAAGGAGAATAGGTGTTCAAAAGTAAATGTTGTGACCTTGCAGAACACAAAATCAACACATCTGGCCCAATTATTAAAGAATACAGATTACTTTCAACTTTTTTCATCCCCTCCCTACCCTTTTTCTTTGCTGAAACTGACTGTTCTGATGATCTCTGTGTGTGAGAGTAGAGCAGGAAAAAGTAAAATGGTATTTTGAAGGAAAAAACCCAAACATGAAAATGACATGTGAGTTTACTTGTGTTAGAGTACCCTAGTACTCATTAGTTGCAGTTAGATTTCTGTAAAGTGTCCAGTAGAATGCTGAGTAGTTCTTCTGGTGTATATTGTTATAGTATCTTCTGTGGTCTCTAAGTGAACAAAGGTAGAGATATGTTAAATTAAGTTTCCAGTTTCTCTAAAGTGTCATTGGAATGTCGATTTCCTGTACCATTGTAGTTTTCTTCTGGAATATGGAATAGCATCTTGGTTAATCTGCTTGGTGATGTGTACAAACACCAGCGCTCTCATTAGTGTAAACAGATGTCAACAAGAAAACCCAGCATTTTTTTCCGAACTTTTTTCTGTTTGGACAGTTCAATAGTCCAGAAAAAAATGTATTGAATATTAAATTGAAGTTAATGCAGTATTTGACTTGAAAGAATGTTATGACCAACATGTTCAAAAGGGAATAAAAGTCTTGTCCAGCTGCAGGTTCGTTGTTTCTTGTGTACTATGTAGTAGGCTCAGTTGCTTCAAAAACTAATTTGGAGTGGAATGATTGATCAACTGAGTTGTAAATCTGGCTTTAGTCAAATCTGCTGCTTTAATGACCCTATACTTTCTTCAGACTGCCTGGAGTCTTTTTCTTAGAATAAAGAAATACCATGATCTCTTGGAGATTCTCTTGCTTTTCAGCAGTTGATTTTAAGTACATCATGTGAGGATATTCAGAATCCAGGAGTTAGAGGAAAATCTGGAGTCAGATATATTTGGGAAATCCTCATACAGCTTTAAAATACCAAGACATTTGAGGCAAGACCAAGCTTGCATGCAAACAAATATTGAACTAGCATTAATAGCTGGTTACTGTTACTGTTGACTCATGTCAGTCCTCTTAAAGTGTTTTGTTGCTATCTTACAAAATGCAACAAGAAAAAGACTTGTTAATTGTGACTGTTTATAGCATATTTGTATTTCGACTTTTAGTCTTTTGTTAGTACAGAAAAACTCAGGGCCTCAGGGCAGCTGAGTTGAGAAAAATGTTAAATGCAGAAGTTGTTTCTGTTTATATCATACAATTTGGAGATACAAACATGACTTATTTCAAAGCAGGATCAAGGTCTTTCTTAGTAATGAACTTGCAAATCCTAAGCATGCTTTTTTCTGTCTTACCTCTTCACTTTCACAGTGCCTATTGTAGTAACAGAGGCTTCCCAAGTTGAAGAAATGTTATGATCGCACTATTTGGATCAAGCAGAAACTGCTAATATAGGAGTAGCATCTCAGCAGATTATTTTGATAGCCATCTGTATGTGGTGATGGTGCATTGCCAACTGTTCACTGTAGTGTTGCCAGAGTTGGGTTTAGAATTTGTTAGAGCTACAAGTAGCAGAGGGCTAAGCAGACAAGCTGGATTTTGAAAGTTTGAGATGGTTTCCGATTTTTGCCTTTCCTGCACTCACTTTGTAACATCGTGTAATCTCACAGAGAATGCCAGGACAAGTAGCAAAAGGGGTTTTGGAAACTTGGTCAAAATGTAGATACTAAAGATCTTGTTCCATATCATTAGAGGAAGAAATTGTTGACCTACTAGGTAGAAAAATAATGCAAAGAAATGCCAATGTAACATAAATATTTGTAGTTTTGTGTAGTGATGGTGAAACAGCTAGAAGCTTACTTTTCCAGTCATAGGAAAGCAATCCTCTTCCACTATATACTTGAACTTCAAATTAAAACACAAGACTAGAATAATGAGTGATTTTTTTAACTCTAGAGGAAGCTTGTAATGTGTGTTTCCTTCCTAAGTCGAAAACTTGTGCATGTTTGCTTAGTAGGTGTAAATGTTTGTACTGTTTCACATAAGCTTTAGTAGTGATCATGGGGGAGAATACAATTAATTTCTTCTGGGTTTATATGTTTAGTATTCGTATGTCTTCCTGTACCCTTAGAAGAAAGAGAAGTGTTCTGTATTAACTAGAAACACCTTGTCTCTCATTTCTCCCTCATGTTCTCAGAAAGCTACAAAGAAAACTGACAAACCCAGACCAGAGGAGAAAGATGACCTAGATGTAACAGAGATGAGTAATGAAGACCTCCAAGAGCAACTTATGAAGTATGGAGTAAATCCTGGCCCAATTGTAGGTAGGTCAATTGAACTAGCAGATGTTAATCTTGTTGTATTTCTCACTAAACTTCACTTGTGAGTTCCCTAAATTCCCCTGATACAGTTACTTTTTAATACCAGTAGTGTTGCAATCCTACTTCCTGTGTAGGATATTTTCATTGAACTGTTTACCTTGAGAAGACTTGAAACATTGCAGGTGGCCGAGTCTGCAGTTTGCTTGTCTTGTGTTCTACGCCAGCTGGAGATGTTCCAGCTTCTGTTCTGAAAGCGTGTAACTATTACAGTTCAGTGCTGGGGTAATTAGGTCTTCTGATAGAGAGGTTGAAATCTAGGTCCACTTAAATAGGAAATACATCTTACATAATAACCTGATAGTATTGAGAGCAGAATGAGAACAGGGAACTTCCCTTTCCCTAGAGCATTTCCTACTCACTGCGTTGTGCAGTAATGTCTTCCTTTGCTAATATTTTTTTCTAGACCTTTGAGCCTAGCATTCTGTCCTGTATGTTGGCCTACATCAGGAGTAGTCCTGACCCCAGCCTGATCTCTTGCCTTGGGCGCTCATCTGTGATGTGGGATCCAAGTGCCTTGCCTTTCAGATTGTGCAGGAGCCTAATGGCAAAGGAATTTGATTTCACAACTCGTCAAAAAAAGATTGTTGTCTGTAGTATGCAGAGCCTTCTGTGGAATGTTCTTGAAATCCTAGGTGAATGGAAGTGTCTGTGACTGAGCCTGCAGTCCTGTGTGTATTCAAAATCTTTTGTGTAATATTTTCAGTAAGCTGGTTCTGCTTGCCTTGCCATTCAACCTGTACTTCTTGGATAGTACTCACGTCTGAAAAACTCAAGAACTTACGTAGTCCACTCGAAAGATGTTCACATTTGGTCTAATTTAAAGCCTTTAATTCTTAGAGCGTATGTACTCTGTTTCTTGAGAGGCTGCCACTTCTTTTTAATGGTGGTTTCCTCTTATCAGAAAACGTCAAAGGTTTTTCTGAGCTAACAGCTCAGGCACCAGCCACCACTACAGATTTTTGCCAGCAAAGTCCTGATGTGGAAGTATGTGCTAGACTTGATACCTTTTAAACAGCTGTCCTCTTACAAGTAAGCCAACCTGATGACTAGATGGCAGCAAGCAGAAAGTTCTGTTGTTGCTGTTTTCTTGCACCACCTCTGATGCTTATTGGACTGAATTTGCCAGCAAGGCAACGGCAAGGACATTAATTCCGGAGTACGGGAATTAGGAGAATAATCTACATGGAAACTGTTGCCCTTGCAATATCAAACTCACTACGTTTTTTTGTGAGGCCATAGCAACTTGTATATTGCAGCGTATGAAACAAACCATCCAGGAAGCAGGTAAATTCCCTTACCAGAGATTTCCTTTTCATCATTTCCAGTGTACAAAGAGGTCTAAGTTCATCTATGAATTCTCTTGAAAAAGAGAGTTGGAAGCCTTAGAGGCAGAGTTGTATGCCTGGAGGTGTATGTTTATACATACATATATATATATATATATATATATATATGCACACACACACATATATGCACTCACACACTCCGGGCCATAGAAGGTGATTACAAATAAACAAAACATTCTGTTCAGAAATTCGGAAGAGTATGTTTCAGCCAAGTTCTGTCAGTCAAGTCGGGAAAGATTTAAATGTATCTTTAGCATGTATCCTTCCTTGTTACAGCTACTACTAGGAAACTTTATGAGAAAAAGCTTTTGAAACTGATGGAACAAGGTCCCGAACTGAAGGCACCTCTGCCTCTCCCACCGATTTCAACTGCTGAGAACACCAAACAGAATGGAAACAATGATTCTGACCAGTACAGTGACAATGAAGATGGTAAGACTTAATTGGAACTTACATGGGAACAATTCAAATTATACATCAATAATGCTTTCAGTAGAAATAACTTAAAGAGGGTATGATCTTGCTGTTAGGTGAGGCTGTAAGATACTGCTGTGGGCCACGTGAGTCACGTACTTGATTGTGCAGTACTAGCACAGTGATCCAAGTGCCTGTTCTGGGAAAGGAAACCTTTTGCTACTGAACTGGTCCCTTTTATCCATTTTTCTGAGACTAGAACCTGTAAATCCAATAAATAGGATAACTGTGTATTGGGTGTTTCAATGTTCTTTGCACTTCATATGTAAGTACCAGTCCAATTTTGTCTTATGGTGTTCACAGTAGTTATTTACTATGGGATAGTGAATGAGTGTTTATTAAACTTTTGTACTTTTTTATTTAATATCTATCACTTATGACTTAACCCCTTTTATGCTCTATTCCTTATGGACTTAGTTGGGGGTAGGTTGATTGGTTGGTCCTGGGTGTGGTTTTTGTGGTTTTAATACCAAGTTTCTATCGAGAAAGTGTAGTGGAACCTAAACCACACCATTGTGCAATTTACTAAAAGTGAAAACAGCATAGACTTTAAAGAATTATTTGCGTAAAATGTTAGAAGGTGCTTATTTAGTGTGGTTTGGTTTTGGGAGTGTTTTTTTTGTTTGGTTGGTTTTTTGTTGTTGTTTAGGGGGTTTTTTTGTTTGGTTTTGTTTGTGGGTTTTTTGTTTTGGTTGGTTTGGTTTTTTTTTTTCTTTTACAGGAATTTCAATGGACATAAGACAGAAAGGGTTGAAGTACAACTAGTAATTGGATTGATCTCCCTTGCATATTTGGGCTTGTTTTTCAACTTTTATCTCTTGCACTTTTGAGAGGGAAAGGATGTTAGAGATTAATGTATTAATTTCTGATACAGCCAAGAACCCAGTCACAACTGACAGCTAACTTCTTATAAT
This sequence comes from Origma solitaria, assembly GCA_013397895.1. Classification (NCBI taxonomy): domain Eukaryota; kingdom Metazoa; phylum Chordata; class Aves; order Passeriformes; family Acanthizidae; genus Origma; species Origma solitaria. The sequence continues at coordinate 394,978 of VZRL01006550.1, read as the reverse complement.
TACATATGCTTTATCTAATTACTGAACTGTTCACACACTGGGGAAAAAACTCAAACCCAAACATTCCCCTTCTCCCCTGCAAAAAAAAAAAAAGATTTTTATAAATGAACTTTAAATATGTGTACTGCCATTAGAATTTTAGAAAAGCAGTGGAAATAATACATCTTATTGGTGATCTCAATATCAGTCCACCAGTAGTGGACTGCTAACCACTCTCCATTGTGCTGCATCAGAAATGAGGTTTTATAAAAGGACATATTTTAAAGGAAACTAAACTAAAAACTTCAACATTGACAAGCTTCAATACCTTTACTACAATCAATACCTTTACTACCATCAATAGTAGAACGGTACTTCAGTTAAAGGAATTGCAAATTGGTATCAGTTTCTAAATGGAACTGCTGGATTGGCCAAGGCTGATCTGTAATGTAGGATTTTTAGCACAAAACATACATACTTGGGTCAGTGTTTTAAAATAATTTTAAGGTTATTCTTCAAAAGTCTTTGTTCTTACACATTTAATAGAGAAATACACTTGTTTCACAGCTTTTTAAGGAAATGGTAACTCAAAAAAGTTATGTTGCCTCTTAAAATGAATTTTTATTAAAATACATTTGGTTTCAACGAGTATAACAACCAGTAGTATTGTAGAAACTAGTTATATTAAAACTGATTGCAGATCCGAAGACTGAGCTGAGGCTTGAGAAGAGAGAACCTCTGAAAGCCAGGACGAAGACACCAGTAGCCCAAAAACAAAAAAGAGTTGTTGAACACAACCAGGTATGTTTAATTTAGCAGCATGTGGAACAGCTACTAACTGCAGGTGATGTGCTCACTAAACACCTTACTACTTTTAATATCACATTTGACTAAGTGAGCTACGCTGATTTTTTAGAAGTTCTTTTAGAAAGCCTGTTCTAATACAGCATGAAAATCTTGTGAATTAACTATAGCAGCTGTTTTTAGCCTGTCTGATAATGTTCAAAGTATGGTCTGCTAAAAGCTGTTTGTCTGACTGGACAGCTGCTGTAGCACCTCCTAGAGAGGAATAGTAGGCAACCTTAACATGCTTAGTTTTGGAAACCTGGCAGATTTTTAAGTCCCATGGGCTGATGGCTTTCTGTTGGGTGTTTGTAATCAACTTGATTTAATAAAAGCAGTGGTTTTTCAAAAAAAATAAAAGTTTGGAGAAAGGGGTGTGTGGGTTTTTTTAGAAATGTTTTAAAATACATACATACACATCATATATTTATCTGGTTAGATATAGGTATGCATTTTAAATACATCTGTTTAATGACTCATTAAATTTTAATACATGAAGTAATATATTTGGGTATATGCCTATATATAGGTGTGTGTATGTGTATACACTGTACATGGCATACAGTAGCTAGCTATATAATATTTATTCTTCAACTATGTGTGGCGCAGCAGTACTAGAGTAGACATGAATTTGTTGAAAAGCTTTTCCCATGAAGAAAAAGAATAAATAACAAATTTAGATCTCTCTGTATGTACTTGTCCTACTTATAAGTTCTGCTTCCTTGATGCAAGAGGGATTTTACAGAAGCACCTCAGGTTTTCCAACTGCTGAATACAGGGTTTGGTAGTTGATGGCTGATCTGTCGTTGTGATGTGAAAGTGTCACTAAATACCTTGTACCCCAGCTTAGGATACTTAGGGTCTTTACAGTGGTGTTCATCTGACCAGTAAGTAATGGAGTTATGCTACAGTAACGGACTTGTATAGAAACATCCAGTCAGTCAGAATGTGACTTGTTAATTGTGGTGTATTTTAGCAGATCGCAGTGACTTTGCTCAATGTTAAATGCCAGATCCTTGCTTTTTAAGTGAGTGTGTATGCATAAACATGCTTTAGCTATGGATGTCTCTTAAAGCAGGTAAAATGCTGCTATATGATCTTGAGTAATGCAACACAGTTATGGAGATCCATAGCAAGTTCCGTTTATTTTAAGCTGGAGTTTTAGGGTACAAGCTGAATAGATTTTCCTTCAGCAAATTGAAACACACACATAATTCAACGGACCAAATATTCCTTAATTCGTTCAGGCAAGTTCTGTTTATGATGGTCTTTATAATGAGCATCTGAATCTTTAGGTTCTTATATTTCAAGAATTAATTTTTTCAAAATTGCCCTTCAGCCAGAAATCCCTGCCAGCTTCAGTAACAGAGATATTTAATTCTGCTATCAACAAACAAAACTTATGGTCTTCAGGAGCCCACTTAGAGAATAAACCAGAAGAGATTTAGTGAGGTATTTTTGCGGCATTTTAAGTGATTTGTTTACTTAGTTTTTTTGTCATCCAGTTTCACTATATTGGTATCAGGTCATTATTGTTTTGTCTTGCAGTCTTACATGTGCAGTATAGATGCAATATTTTACAACTTACATATTTTAATTACCTAGAGTTAATCAAAGGAATATCAAAGGAGTAATAAAAAATTAATTTCAAAATTATGTCAAATTCTTCAGAAACTCTCTTTTATCTTATTAAATCTTTTACCTTTGGATTTCTGATTTTATTTATTTTTAATTACAGCAAACAGCCAAAACCATCTAAAAAGCCCACAACAAACACCCCCACCCCCCTGCCAGGAAAAATTTGCAGCTGCTTGAAGCTGAGAACAACTTAATGCTTTTGGCTAGCGAATGGGTGTAGTCATGTATTTTGCTGAGAATAAAACCAGAAGATGGTGAAGGTTTTATTTTTTCCCCCTCCCCTTTTTCCTGTGGGATTGGATTGTAGGTTTTCAGCTAATGTGTCAAGGGACTATGCTCACTCTGCAGAATTTTTTCAACTGCTGTGCACTGTGTGGCATTGGCTCAAAGATTATGAGGGTCTGAAGAATGGTGAGGCTGAGCTGGTGGGCAGTGTGGTGTAAGCAGACTTGCTAGTTACTGCTCAGTCCTGTACAGCACTAGTTGTAGACCAGGCATACACAGCTGACAAGATTGTCATTTGATATGATTGGATGTAGCTGCTTTCTTAAGAGTGCAAATAGATGGATAGCAGTCTGCTTAGTAACTACAAAAGAAATTAGGTGAGCAGGCTTATGAGTCTTACCAGTCAGTAGTAGTGGAGGGCTGGATGAACTTGAGCTCAGCTGTTTGTGTTTAATTGCCTTCTCATAGTGAACTGGAGAAGTTGGCAGAAAACCCTAATTGAAATGCCCCCTTCTAATCCTATAGGTGAATCCAGAGTTGGAGTTCAAACTGAGCCTGAGGCCTCATAGCAAATGGCATTGGACAGAAAGAGGAGGCTAGAGAATGTAAATGTTAAGGAGCAGTGTAGAAGTACTCTGTCTCCTGAGACTTTGTACAGGGACATTCTGCATGTGCTGTGTTCCCCTACTCCTCCCTGTATTTTTCTGACTACCTGTATAGTAACTTGATGAATGATAGCTGAGGTAGTCATAATCTATAGCTTCACTGCTCATGAGTTATTTGACTGTCAAAAGTGTATGCTGAAGACTGCTTGTGCACCACAGCATTGTAGTTTCTCTGGTTACGTATAGGGTGTTGGTGTACCCAATATGAGTGTTACATTTTGATAGGGTTAGAGGCCTACTCCATTGACAGTAAGGATAACTATAACTGTAAACATCAATTTTTTAAAAAAAATTTTGTCTGTTGACTGAGTTCTACTGAAGTCTGGGTAGGTTTTGTGCAGTAGATTCTGGTTTTTCCTAGAATTTTCATGCAAGAAAAACATTGAAACTTGGTACTTAAAACACATGATTGAAGCATCTGAAGAACTGCTTCAGAAGACAGGCGGTTATTACTTCTAACTTTTCATTAGAAGATAAGTAATTCCTAGTCAAACACTCTGGGATGGAGAGCTCTTTGAGCTCTTAGTTACTAGTATGAGTGAATTGCCTTTCTGCTTACCTTAGAGGACTGTGTTTGCGTAGAACCACTCTGAAATTAGTACTTTTTTTCTCCAACAGTATTTTTTCTCTCCAGTATTTTTTTCTCTTCTAAAGAACACCTCTCAAATAGAAAGCGTATTTGGTTGAGGTGGGGAGCTTTGATTGTAGGTTGCAGGCTAAATATTTCTTAGAAAGGAAGAGAATGCAGTGTCTGGTAAATAGTTAAGGAGGGGTCAGAAGATGTTTCATCAAAAGTCTGAAATGGTAAAGAATTTTGGAGAATTAGACTGAAATGTACAATTCTAACCAAAATGTCTGAATTTGTTTGGTCCGGAGGTCTGTGCATTTGTTTTATAAAGTTCTTCAGTGACTTTGGAATAAAGTGAAACACTTGTGCTCCCTCTGCTGGATGTGTAGTAGCTGTAATATAGAACTTACCATAAAACATAAAGCTGCTCAACTTCTAGTTTCACTGTCCCCTCTCAATTAATAAATACTTTTCAGCCTGTTCTCTTCTCCTAGCACATTGTTTTGAAGCTAATACTGTTCTAGTGAAGTTGTTTCTGCTGTTGAACCTCTTACTGACAGTTGCAGTTATATAAATATATATAAATATATAAATAAAGTATAACTTTATTCAGCAATGACTGGAATTTCCAAAAACGGTAGTTCATCACTGTATGTGGTGTTAATGTGCAAAGATAGAAGTATTAACAAAGTAATAATTTTTATTTTTAAACTTAACCAAATAAAAAAAGAAAATCTTGTATATAATCTAGAAGAAGCAGATCCACGTGTCTCTTTCCATCCTGGAATTAGTTTTGATGGGGATGTTTGCTTTGAGTGTGGAACTTGCAGTAAAGCATAGGGAATGATCTGCGTTTGTTAATGGCTATAAAAGTTTGGTGCTTCATGTTGTTATGTAGATTTCTGAGAGATCTGTATCAGGCTTGATGCTGTCATGTGAAAATTGTTAGTTTCATCCCTGTATGTGGAACCTTTTAAGATTATGAAGTGTCTCCCCCTGACCCCTGTGGCTGAAGATTAGTCCCTGTTGAAATGTAGGTGGCTGTGCATAAACTGCTCCCAACTCTGCCTGAGAGAATAGAACCTTATCTTGTAGAGAACAAGGTGATGCTTTCTGCTTATGCTCACAGATTTATTTGTATGTGTGTGTGTAGGCAGGAAATGTAATGGGCCTGAAAGCTTCATGTCTGCTGTCCATGACTTGATGTAACTCCTTGTAGTGTTAGGTAGCTCACTCTAGGGCAGTGAGCAAATTAGCAGTTTTTACTGTTGGGCATTGTCTACTAAGTTCTGTATTTGAACAGTAATGTTCTCAAATGTAAGTATTCTGTTCAACACTACTAATCTAGCTAGCTATTCATTGCTGGATGTGTTAGGATCCACATTTGTTTTGATTGTAGATGTTGCTTTTGGAGTATGCATGTTATTTTGGCTTTTGGTTGTGAGTATCCGATGTTTGGAGCTGGTTTTCATGTATGTGATCATGTGTTTGATGCTTGAATAGACCTATTCTCAAGATGGAATTACTGAGACTGTCTGGACAAGTGGATCTTCAAAAAGTGGACCTCTGCAGGCATTTTCTAGGGAGTCTACAAGAGTGTCAAGAAGAACACCAAGAAAAAGGGTGATGAGAGGCTTTTATAATAGACAAGCTTTTTTTTTTTTTCCTCACTTTTAGGGTCCCAGTGGCTCTTTTATTCAACTGTTGTCTTTTGTCTGTTTTAAACAAACAGGTGGAAGCTACAGCACAGTTGCCTATAGATGATGCTGTAATATCAGAGAGTACTCCCATAGCTGAAACTATATTGACTGCAAGCAACGAAACCCTAGTAAATATGCTTAGTAAATACATTTAATCAATTGTGGCATTCTTCTGTAACTTACCTTCACTGACAGAATCATTCTGTTTTGGACAGATGGAAGACTGTTGTAAGGGAACTAAGACTATTCAGTAGTCTTTGAAACCACATACTCAGTATCTTAGTACCTAATGCTTTTTGCTTTAAGATGGGACTAGGTATACACCTAGATCCCATCTAATGTCTTTTGGGGGGGAGGGCTGAAAAGAATCACTTTAAAAGCTTAGATATTTTCTTAAGTACACACAGAATATTTGCTTTTACGTTTGGCTTTTCTTGTGAACTAAATAGCTTTTATGTTTCTAAATGGCTTAAAAGAAACTACTGGGAATGATAAGCAGTGTGTTTCCTGTGCTGATCTCGGAGTATCTGTTACTTAACCTTCTTGAGTTAACTTCTAACATGCATATATTCAATGCACATAAAGGTTTTGTTGTTTGGTTCTGCCACCTTGCTCCTTTTCATTTCGTATTTTGGCTGTTTCTGAGTTTGAACAATTTTGAATCTCGGCAGGTTGTCAATAGGGTGCCTGGAAATTTCAAGCATGCAGCTCCTACACTGTCAGTCAGTGAACTCTCAGACATGCCCAGAAGAACACCAAAGAAACCACTGATGACAGCTGAAGTAAATAAATTAAAACTTAGATTGCTCTTGCTTACTCTCTGTGAACAAAATTCTTGCATGTATGTGCTTACTTCTTAGTACAGAGGGGGTGGAGGATGTCATTGCCCAGCTGACAGCAGTCAAAATAAACTAGTGTCACATGACATAAAAGAGAATATAAACTTTTTTTTATCTTCCTGTTTCAGATTTGGGGGTGTGTGTGTGTGTGTGTGTGAAAATCTGCCTTTTCCTTTTTTCCTAAGATAAATATGTTTTGATGTGTTAATTCTCCTTATGCTGCTATTTCTCTGAACAAAATGTAGATTTTTTTTTTCTTTTGAATTCTTTGAATAGCTCAAAATAGAGTAGACTTGGGTTGTTTCCTTTTGAGCTTCTAAATTAGCCTATCCTGAAAAAACGCAATGTTCTTTAATTTAGGGAATCAAATAGTAGGAATACTTTAAACCAAATGCCTGAATTAAAAAATCATCTGTAGATTCCTGTCAGTTATCAAGAAAGAAAATAATTCTTTTACTGTTAACTTATTCAAACTGTCAAAAATATATCTCTTGGAGAACTGTCTAAAGCACCTGCAAGTGTATGTAATTATATTAAAGTAAAACTGTGATATTGTGGAATTTTACACTGCAAGATACTGCTTGTCTGTTCATGTAGTTACTGTAGATAAAGCTGCTATTAACACTTCATTTACAATATGACTGGAATGTAGACTTAGTTGTCAAATAGAAGGGTGTGGATACATTTCATGTTCTATTCTAAACTGCTGATGTCTTTTCAGTCAGTATTTTACTGTACTGTGGCATTGTCTATTACAGCAAGAAGAGACAGATTGCCCACATCAGTGCTTTTTAAATCATGTTGGCCACAGCCAGTCCTGTGATCTGCTCAACACAGCCATGATAGAGGTGATGGTTAAGTTTTTTTTATCATCTACATCATTGGCTGGCAGGCGTATAGGATTTATACAACGTATTCTTTATCTTAAAGGAAACTGTGGAGATCACTGATTGCTTTAAGACACCAAAAGTGACCAGATGGCTGTCAATAATTAAGGTTAAACAAACTTCTAAAACCCAGGAAGTAAACTTCTTGAATATCACTGGGTGATTCATTAATTCTTACAGATTGCACATGGGTGTGGTCACTGAGATAGCTATGCAGGAGCTCTTTGTTTTGCAGTCTTGTTTGGCCTCTTAACTGTTTTTGGTTTCCTAGGTACTGGAGAGAACTACAGAAGAAAGAAGAGTAGAAAGGGATATTCTTAAAGAAATGTTCCCTTATGAAGTATCCACACCTACAGGAATCAGGTATTTCTAAGGTTTAGGGGGCCTTTTTGTAAGTTCTTGTAAACCTATTAAGCTGAGAAGTATCTTGATTACATTGATAGATTTCTGACAACAGTTTCTGCACTCTGGCTCAGTGACATTTGTGATGGCCACCTATTCTTCCACTCTGTATACAAAGATGTGCTACCAAAACAGCCCCCTCTTTATTTAAATGTGAGGAGGGAGAACAGGGTAGTACTATGGTAGGAATTATTACTGCAGTTTTTGGATGCTGGAAGTTAAATGGAAAGGGCTCTTCTGTAGTAATGACTGGCACTATTTAAGTTTTTGGCTAGATGCAACTGCTTAGGCCTGCTGTTAAATTAAGAAAAGATCTCCCAGCATATATTTGAGCTTTCTTTTACAAAGCCTAAAAGAACTTTCAGATACCCTGTTTTTTAAGTGGCAGTCCTGTTGATTACTCTTAGCGTGAATAAGGATGGCATCTAGGAAGGGCTATTACTTGTGGGTTTTTGGTTCTTTTTTATTTGGTTTTGTTTTGTGTCTCTAAGCAAAAATTGAAGCAAGCCTCTGGTTAATTAGGCAATTCAAAAAACTGCTCTGTTTAGAGGATATGAGTAAAAGTTTTCCTGTATTAAGGTGTGAAACCATCTCCTTTGTTTCCAACATGTTAATTACAAATTACAGCTTCAATTTAAACTGCAATTGCATAAAGTCTTGACCATAAGGAGAATACATAGTAACAGTTACTACTACTGTAGTGTATCTGCTAACCGCTGAAGTTTGCTCTCTTGTTTTGAGGTCTAGTTAAATCTGTAACACTTTTTTTTTTGCTTTTAAATAAAAATCATATATGGTGTACTCCTTGTATATAAGGCCATGGCAGTGTTCATGGGGTTCTTTTTATCCTGTTTTGTCTTCTGGCTCTCTGTATTGGCTTAGCCATCAGTAGATATTTTATTGGCCAGAGATAATCTTATGTTTAGAAATCCCAGTGGGTCTACATAAGTGATCATTAAAGAAGTGAATAGAGGGAGACATTTTCTACAGTTTGATGGCCAGTTATGATCCTTTTATGTGGCTAGGGTGAAGTAGCATTTGAGGTTTTTTTAAAGTGTTTGCTTGAACACTGAATTATTAAGTTTACATGTCTATCATTATCTGTCAAACTTCAAAAACAGTATTTCAAGTATTGGATTCACCAGAAATAATTCTTAGTTCTTTAATTATACTAAAACTTCCTACGTACTTTAGGTGGCTCTTTTAAATATGCAATATTTCAGGCTTGTTTTTTTTCAATTAACAGTGCTAGCTGCCGTAGACCAATCAAAGGAGCTGCAAGCCGGCCTCTAGAGCACAGTGACTTCATAATGGAGGAAAGTTTCTCAAAGTATGCGCATAAGTATGGTACCTCGGCTGACATCAAGTCGGAGAAGCCACCAATAAAAAAAGAACACTCCGTTCCCCTGTGGATAAAAGTTCTTCTCTTTGTTGTTGTTTCAGTCTTCATGTTTTTGGTTTATCAGTCAATGGAAACTAATCAAGGAAATCCTTTCACTAAATACCTGAATATGGTCACTCGGGGCAGTGCCAAATGAATATCTTTCTGAAAGGCACACCCAATTTGATCTCCTGTTTTTTAATTGTAGAGAACTCTTCTGCCCTCTCATCGGCTCAAGGACTTCTTACAAATAATGTGATTGGAACCTGATAAATTGGATAAATGAAGACAGATAATATTAAATGGACATCGGTAACTTTCTGGACTTTGGACAAGTAGGAGATCACTGCCATAGGAGTAACATTTTTTTAAATCTCTGAACTTTTTGTAGGCTTTATTTTTTTAATGTGGACATCCTTTAAATTCACTTTTGAGAAAATGTATATTTGTTTTTGCAAGAACTTGGAAGCTGAGAAGGGCAAAAATGTAGTAAAATGTGAAGCTGTGTTTTTAAAACTTTTCCTTTGTACAGAAAAGAAGTTGTACTTCTGTCTCTAGATTGTAGTGGAGAAGGATTTTAACATGGGATAAAGGGAAATGCATTTCTGTATGCATTTTTTCAGTAACAATATAACTGAATTTGATCTCTGAGGATGTAGAGAGAGTACAACAGCAACCTTTTCTGTAGATTACTGTAACTTTTTAGTAAATGTAACTGTAAACCTGTTTGCATTTCTGTAAAAGTCTTAGTATCATATTAGTAACTCCGTCTAAGTGTAACTTCATTTAAATGTGTCCCTTCATTTTAGTGCTTACAGTGTTGTGGGAGCTGAACACAAATCTAATTGGCAAGACATGTCTTAGAGGAACTTATTTATTAGTAATATGTGTGGGAAATAAAAACTACATCATAATAATTTGCTACTAAAATACTTTTATGGGTCAAGATTGTTATCTGAAGCAGTCTAAATTCAAACTTTAGCAGTGGTCTTTTTTCTTTTCTAAAAAAGCAAGGTCTTTCCAACACAGCTTTATGTGATTATCTTTAAATATTCATGTTGAGAAGTATTCTCAAAGTGTGAAAATTCCATATGAAGTTTTATTCTTGTATGAAGAGGGCATTGCTGCATTTTCTGCTACAATTTCATCTTTTAAGGTGAGATTTACTACTTTTCATGCCATTGACTATTTTTCTCAGTGGAAGCATGCTGAAACACTCTCTATTGTGTAACTTGGTTGAACAGGCAGCTGACTTCACTACTACCAATGAAGAGTGATAAGCAACAATTTTTTAAAGTGAATGTATACATTTTTGGTGTGCTTAAAGCTGCAGCATACAGATGTTCAGTCTTATTGCTTGGTACAAAATTGCAATAAATCATACTACTTATTCTTAAAGTGCTACTTATAAAAAGCTGAGAACATTAGTTAATAGTCAATATCTTTTTACTCTAGGTACAATTATTGTGTAGACTATAGCTATGGGGAAGCTTTACTTTCTGTGAACTTTGGGACAAACATGGTAATTTGTAGCAAAGCAATAGTTTTGGGGTTTTTTCCTGTTTAATGTTTTTTTTCCTTCTAAACTGCTTTTTTGAGTAATCCAAATAGCTAAACTTGTGTCCATCCTATAGAAAATTGTAACATAAGACATTCACTTTTGGTGTCAAAAATGCAGAAAAATAAAAATGATTTTAATGTGTGTGGATTTTCCTTATCAAAATAAATGCATTGCTGAAGGGCAGCAAAAGCAAGACAAGTGATGTATCAGTGGTGTCATTTTGTGCTGCTGCAGTCTCCCATTTTGAAAAAAAAATTAAAAATCTGATAATAAACTCAGATCAGTTCATGTCACTTGGTGGGAGGAATATTCATCTCATTTGCAGTATAAGAGTTTTGCACCATAATCCTTTTGCCTGTGTTAGGCCTTTAATTTGGACAGGGGGAGAAACTAGCTTCCATTTGTTTCTCAATGCTTAAGAAACTTCCTTTTCACTTTAGATTTTTTTCTCACACCGTTTTGCTGCATGTTTTAATGTAAAATGTATCTTTCTTACCTAGTTACATGAAGTACTTTCAGTTGATCTCCACGGATACTGTTAGCATCAAAGAAAAAAACCAAACCACAATCAAAACAAACCCCAAACTGAATTTTGTCGCAATTAAGTGTCATTCTTGAATTTTTGCACTGTTTTGGAGAATGCTCCTATCTTCAGTGTTACTTCACAGATGGTAAAAAGTTTCCTAGATAAGTCCTCATAGTAACACACATCTAGTTCAGTTCTTGAAGGCCATGCATCTTCAAGAAAGAAATAGACTTTTTAATGTTTGAGACATTTAATGGTGGAGGTAGCTCTGACACTAGGATCTTTCTCCTGGCCCCAAATATCAATTTTTCATGGTATTCTAAGAGTAACACATGTAGGTAGTAGTGCTCTGAGCTACTGACTACTTGTATGTGCTTAAAGCCTTCTAAACACTGCTGTATAAATTATGCTGAATTATACAACTATACTGTAGTCTTTGTATCAAAGTGCTGAAGCAATAGGAGCTGATGTTGGTTTTTTTCCCTTTTACACACTCACTTTTGTTCCATTATTTCCTCTTGTCTTTTAGACAAAGCCAGCTTAAGCTTTCAGAACCAATGACAAAACAGAGCAATTTTGTGGACTAGTATCCAAAATCCAGTGGAGTTCTGATGTAGTAAGTATTGTTTAAGTCCCTTTTAGGGCAAGGGCTACAACGAGCCTGGAAAAGGCCTGTGAAAGTTAATGGGCATGACAATGTTATTTTGGGTTTAGTGGGTTTTGTTCTCTTGGTTGGTCATACTGCTTAGAATGCTGTGCTGAAAACCTGGCAGGTCTTGATCTCCTGTCTAATTGGAGCTAACACAGCTTGTTTTTCCCTTCAAATACTGTGTTAATCTTTCAACATGCATCCAGTCACAGGAGCCTGGTATCAGTCTGTGGATCACTAGATCTTGCAGTCTTGAGATTAATCTCACAGTATCTGATCCACGGTGAGAGTGTGAGAGCTTCAGTAGTAGGGTCTCTGACAAGAAATTTTCAAGAAGGTTCTTAAATTTAAATTCTCTGTGTGTTTTATGACCTTGATTTATATTTGCGTAACAATCAGTGAAGGAACAACTGCTCCAAGTGTACTTGCTAACGGTGTGCTCAGCACTGCCCTGCAGAATGATTTTGGATCCCTCTTAGGCTTGGTCTCTCTGTTTTGTTTCCTGTGGCACAATTAAAAAAACTTACGATATAAAGATTCCTCCTAATTACCTTCTCTGCTGCTATTTTGGACAATATATCTTAAAAATATGTTAGTTAGTTTGTGCACAGTCTAAGCAGAAAAGCCGAGAACTAAAAGAATATCTTTAAATAGAGCTTCCAAAGAAGACTGTTCAGCAGTAAAATTGATATAATTGCAAATGAAGCTGGTGAAATTGTGTGGCTTGTCTTGTGCACGGTATATTTGGCTTGCTTTGGTATGGCTTAACATATTGGGTGGAATAGGTAAGAGGGGTGGGTTGTGATGTATAATTTTAAATTCTGTGTTTGTAAAGGTAGGTGTTGCAGCATACCCTTTGTTGTCTGTTAACATAGCTTTTACTGTGTGTTTGGTAAGTCCACCTATCTTTGTCTAAAACTGTCTGATGACTTTTCTTTTTTCTGAGGGAGTATACCAGGCTGCTTTGCACCAGTACAACAGCAAGCTACAACAATGTATGTGTGCATGCATGTGTTCAGACAGTTCTGGGTCTAAAAGTTAACTGAACTTGTAAAGCTGTCCTAAGGTGGCATGGACACCTCTAAGTACTATGTATGTAGTGATATATAAAAAACAAATCCCATAAGTTGTCTGTTCCACCTCACTCTGAAATCCTTTGTCAGCATTAGTAGTGTGTGGTTAAAACATGGTAACTGTACTATTTGTTCTTTAGGAAAAGAACAAGTAAGCGCTGAGAGCAGGGGCCAAGGCCAGCGAAGGGAAGCCAGGTTCGGGCGTGTCTCTGGTTTGACATTGCCCGGGGCAAGGCTGCGGGCAGCACGTGGCGTAGTTGGCAAGCTCCCCGAGCCGGGCGGCGATAAGGAAGCAACAGCAGCCAAGGCGCGGGTTTTAGCGCTGGAGAGGCCGCTCACAGCCCCCGAGTGCCGGGCAGCAGTGTCCGTGCCGGCGGCGCTGCAGCCACGGCTCCCCGCGGTCCCGGGGGGCTGAAGGCAGGCCTGGCCAGGCCGCGGAGCCAGCACGGCCCCGCCGGCGCGCGGGCGCATGCGCGGGGCGGAAGGGGAGCG
>VZRL01006550.1:358944-381158 GCA_013397895.1 Origma solitaria | reverse complement strand
GGTGCGTGCGTTGCCCCCGCTAGCGCGGGCCTGTGCCCGCCGGGCCGGCGCAGGGAGGGTCAGCGCGCAGCAGGGCTCGGCCGGGCCGGGAGGGGCCGGCGCTGGGCCTGCGCGCCCGCTTGGAGGACGAGGAAGGACACGGGCGGGGGAGGCGCTGGCAGCGCTTCCGCTCTCCCTGCGGCGTGTGCTGAGGAGCAGGAGGGATTCGGGGTTGCCGGGGAAGGACACCGGAAGGTTCTAGTGTAGAGTGATTACAGCGACTCCCGTGGAGTCTGTGCTGGGGAGCAGAACGGACTTTTTCTGGCTCTACAGGGCCTGCAGCCTTGAGCGCTGAGGTTGTAGGCCCGTACTTTTTTCATTGGTGGAGAAGAGCAGTGAGTGAATCTGTGGATTCAAAACACCGTCTCTCCCATCCTTTTTCCTTTTTTCTCTTATTTTTTCACCAGTTTATTCATAGCTGGTCATCTGAATATGGAGATACATTAGAGGTGCTTGCCGCTGTTCTTTTTCAATTCTTTTCTTTCTTCTTAGGTAGTTGTGGGGCATACACCAGATAACTTTGGTATTTAAGATACAGTGATGCACTTTTGAGTTAAGTGCGCTTCCCATATGTTTCCCAGCCACTTTTTTTGACTTCTGAAGGTCAGACCTTGGTGATCCTTGAAATATCATGGAATGGGTGAGGTTGGAAAGGAACACAGCGAGTCATTTGGTCCAACTTTCCTGTTCAAGCAGGGTTGGCCTAGAGCAGATTGCACAGGATTATGTCCAGATGGTTCTTGACTATCTTCAGAGAAGGAGGCTCTACAGCCTCTTTGGGCAGCCTGTGTCAGTGTGTGGTCACCACAGTAAAGATGTTCTTCCTCATATTCCAATAGAGTTCCTGTGCATCAGTTTCTGCCCATTGCCTCTTGTCCTGTTGTTTGGCACCGCTGAGAAGAGTGACACCCTCCCATCAATACTTACAGACATTGATGAAGTCCTCTTTCAGTCGTCTCTTCTCGAGGCTGAACAGACCCAGCTCCCTTAGCCTTTCCTCATAAGTGAATTGTTCCTGTCCCTTGATTACCTTTGTTGCCCTCTGCTGGACCTTCTCCAGGAGCTCCATGTCTCTCTTGCTCTGAGGGGCCCAGAAATGGACACAGCACTCCAAATGTGGCCTCACTAGGGCTGAGTAGAAGGGCAGGATCACCTCCTTTGACCTGCTGGCAGTGCTCTTCCTGATGCATTGCGGGGTATTGTTGGAGTGGCCTTCTTGCCACAAAGGCACTGCTGGCTTATGGACAGCTTGTTGTCCAGCAGGACCCCCAGGTCCTTCCCTGCAGAGCCGCTTTCCAGCAGGTTGGCCCCCAGCCTGTGCTGGTCCATGGGGCTATTCCTCCCCAGGTACAGGACCCTGCATTTGCCTTTGTTGAACTTAATGCAGTTCCTCTCTGCATGCCTCTTGCACCTGAGGGCTACCTAAAGGAATGAACACTAGTGGAGGTAGATATTAAAATTCTAATTCTTTTAAGCTATCAATAACTTTAAAACATCTCTCTGGTTTTACTTTAAAAGAGAAAGTAGTTTCAGCAAGCTACCTCTTCTGAAGTACCATAATTATTGAAGTATTTTAGTGTGTTTGCATGAACGTTCATATAATACATGAAAGGGAGACAGCCCAGTGTTAGGTTTTATAAAGTTTTAAGAAATTATTTGCGGCTTTTAGTGTAGTAATCCTGCTGTCAGCTAACTAAAGCCCTAAATCGCTCTTTGGTATGCTAAATATATTCAGTAGGTGCACTTATTTCTTTAAAGCATTATGCTTAATCTTCATCCTGTTTGTAGGCAGTTGTGGTCAAAGGTGGCCAGAGTTTTTCAATCTTTGTAGTCTTTTCTGCTGAGTTCATTATTTCATATACCAGTTGGTTCTCTGGCTTTTGTGTTGAGAGCGTAACACGTTGCAGAAGATATCTGAACTTGCACAAGGTCACACAAAGTCAGTTAGAAACCACACGACCTTCTGAGTTCAGCTAAGGGCATCAGCCACAACGCAGCTCAGAGACCAAGTATTTTATGACCAACTCAGGGAATTTGTCCTTGTTAACGTGTCAGATTGGAAGCAGAGATATGAAATAGTTATGAAGTAGCTGTCTCAACAGAGTAGGCATATTTTTATGCCGTATGTTTGTATCTAAATAGCTTAAGGGTGTTTGTCTTAAATCAGTGCCTGGGTGTGTTAGAATGACTTTCTTGTCCTCTGTACTACATGTTCAGATGGTTCCCTTTGCAGGTTATAGTTTTTAAGAAATTGGACTCTACTTCTGAAATAGAAAGTCTAAGATCATCTGTGGCTTTATTTTCCTAATACTACTGTACCACTACAAACCTAGGTACCTCTAAGGAGCTCAAGCCTAATTGATACTGGCTTTCTTAATTACTGTATTTGAACACCAGGCTGGCAGGTCAGTCTGAATAGCATTGTAATACAGCACATACATAAAACTCTGCTTTTCTGTGCTACTATAAAAGTCTGTCTCTTGACTTCTAACAGTAAATTACTGTGAAAAAGGCAGTGTGAACATGAACAAACATTTCTGGGATCTGGACAGGATGGTAGCTGGTGCAGGGCTGTTGTGCTGTTGGGCCAAGGGCACACTAGACAGCAGTCCCAAACAGACCTAGAGTCTGTTCTCTGATTACACCTGCAGAGAAAGCCTGGTCTGTGTGTGTTTAACCAGCCGTTTTGGAAAGTCGTAAACAGACTGTTTCTGCTGTTTGCAAATCTGCTAGCATAGCCACACTATTTTGGAGGTATGTGTGAGTCCCAGACCAGCATGTTTACAGTAAGTCTTTAGCAGTGTCTCAATTAAAAATAAGTTACTCTGATAACTGATGTCTAGCTTTAAGCTTAGGTTCACTGTGGCATCTGTGATTTGATATTTGTCATTTTAGAATAAAGGAAAACTTAGTTTTTACCATTTTGGTAATTTTTAAGAGTAAGGTGAAAAATGAAACGATGTAATGAAAAATCTGGAACATTTGTGGGAAGGAGTTTCCTTAAAATAGCAAATTTATGAGCTGGCTAAGCCTGCTAGTGTTACCTGCTGCTCTGTTGACCATCATGGTCAATTTCTCTTGACGTTCATAAAGGAATTCAGGACCAGAAAGATTGGGCATTGATGCTGTGCATAAGATAGGTTTCTGCTGTCTTTGTTTTCATTAGTGTTTCTTGGAGATAGTTCTCATTAAGTTGTAATGCTTTGTGTCTACTCCATTATATCGAAGTAACACTAGTAGATTTAGTAGCAAAAGATTATGCCTTCCTACTTTGGGGAATATTTTCCACGTAGTGTATTATTTTCTGTATGTTTATTCAGTATATTAGTTTTAATTTTACTTACATATTTAAAATGTTGAGCATAGTAGCAGAACTGTGCTGCTACTTAATGCTTATTTTGTACTGTTAATTGTAAATTTGAATGGTTTTTGTTTGCCCTCATTCATACTCTCTGTAGCTTCTTCAAAAATGAAAGAAGAAAATGGATTTTTTTTTTTCTGGCTCCAGTAACTTCGCTGTATAGGAATATGTGAAAATTAATAGCTTGTTGTTTCAAGATTGAAGGGTTTTATACACAGTATATACACAGTATGGAACAATGCATATGAAGTATCCCTTGATTAAATGTGATCTTAAAGATTCTGTAATGAACCTTGTGTATGATCATTCAGTGGGACAATAAATAGCAATCTGCAGTTTCATCACACAGTTTCATCAATGTATACATCAAAAGGCTGTATACATTTGAGATTCTGTATTTGAAAGAAAAAATTTTTAAAAACTGTATAAATAATCTGAAAAATACCTGAAAATATATCTGCCTATCTCCCACACTGATACTGTAGATTTTTATAGTCTCTATGTAAATACTGAAGTTAAGCTGTCATAGAAAATTTAATGAAAGAAGCTTTGTGTTTTGAGTACTAGAGGAATACTATTCTTCCTTAATTCCTGGATATAAGAAATTATTAGGCATTGCAACTTTGAGTCATAATTTCTGCTAGTAACTTCTGGGATTAATTTCTGTGATTTAAGTGTGTTGGGAGCTAAAACTTCACTCTTTCTTCCTTATTTAAAGGACCGAATTCAATGTGGAAGGCTTAGAATTGAATCTTGTCCATGCAAAAGGTTTTAATTTAAAGCAAAAATATTATTTTTGACTATAACACTACATTCAACTAATACAGCGTGGGAGATTATTTCAGTTTAACACTTTTTAGAAAGTAGCCCTTTGTTTTCTTTTCTGATCATTGTTACCGTTTATGATTGATGATATATATGTAATTTTTTCCAATTAACTAGAATACAGCTGTGCATATGGCTCAAACAGATTCTTTGTGCTTTGTGGCCTTGGTGGGATTATTAGCTGTGGAACAACACACACGGCCCTGGTTCCTCTAGACCTGGTTAAATGCAGAATGCAGGTTTGTTCTGCATGTTGGTATGTGATGACAGCATGTGTAGTGTGGTATATTTAATTACTAATGAATTAGAGGCATAAACTATACCCTGGGCATCACTGTCCAACAGTGCATGGAGTTTATATAAAAGCATGGTGTGTCTTTATTTTTTGCTGCAGAATACAGTTGTGAATATGGCTCGCTCAAGTTTTATGCTCTCTGTGGCGTTGGTGGGGTCCTAAGTTGTGGCCTGACACACACTGGTGTCGTACCTCTGGATTTAGTCAAATGTCGGATGCAGGTTTGTATAAATTTAAACATTTTTTTAACTTTTATTTTCTATATAGCCACCATATGAAGAGTTTGCAGTAGGGATGCAATGGTTTATGGATGACAAGAAGCAAGTAAACTTGAATGCTGCTTTATCAGATCTACTGCTGTAAGACTAGCAAAATACCACTTTCAAGAGAAGTATTAAGGATAATCTGGATGAATATCTGGATCAAATCTTTGTCAGCATTTAGAGCATGTTTGACTGACTATATTTGCTAGAAGGCACCCACTACAATATTACTCTGCTGGCTGGTTGGCTGTCCAGCACTATTCCAGTGCTTTTGGAGTAAGGAGATAGTATCTTTTGGGTCTGCATTTTTTAGCCTGGAGTGACATGCATGTGTGATTTGATCCATTAACACTGTGGATATCAACGCACGGCTTATGGATTGGATATTTTCTCATGGTGCCACTTTGAGTAGAGTGGCTAAAACTTGAATTGGTATCAGGAAGGCCATTGGTGCTTGCAGCTGCTTTCCTTGAAGTGGTTTTCGATTGAATTGAAAGGAGCATCATTGCATTGCACTTGACACGTTAAAATCAGCTTGTGAACAGCCATGGATGAAAACATTCTAATGGATTTATTCAAGCAAATCTGCAAGCATGAAGCAAATTAAAGCACACTTGTAAATTTTTGTATGTGTAGTAGTTAATGATTTCTCTTTTGCATAGGTTGGCAGTGGTTATAAAAATGGCCATTTTGTAATTATGCAACTCCTGAAATTAGGAGGGAACCTTGAATTAGTCAGACCTCCTAGTCACACTAGGAGCATGCATGTGCTGGTCTTTAAAATCATGTTCTTCTGGATGGCCTTTATTTAACAGTGTTTACCAGAGAGGCTTTTTCACCTTATTGAGAGCATCTGAAATTCTCATTTCAAACTAGGAAATCTCTAATATATCAGACATGCTCAGTGTGGGCTACCAGTTCCAGTTTATTACATGGTAAGGGTGGTGATACATCCCCTTCCCTCTCCAGCACTTAGAGGGAGGTTCAGGAGGGGTGTTCCATGTGGATTCCAGGTGTGATCTTGTAAAACCTGTCAGCATTTATCTCTTTACAGATCCAGTACAGAGCATGTTACTAATCCTTCCTAAGTTCTCCAGGAAGAAACCTGTTGCCTGCCCTCTCATGTCTTTTTAAGAAGAGGTCACCTTTGCCATGGTTTAACTGAAACCAGGACACCTGTTACACACCTAATAACTAAGCATGGTTCTGACTTGAACATAGTCTCTTTTTACAGGGCCTGATTAAATACCCAATTTCTAAAATTACGGCTCTTTTTAAAATTGACATATTTAGGTGAATGAGATCTCAATTATGTTGTTCCTAGACTGAAAGACAAAATACTAGTCAGTGCAGGTTGACATGCATGTCCCATAGGTCTTTCTGAAAGCTTCCAGTTTGATATCTGCCTTCTTACCTTCTGAGGAACTGTTAGATGATGATATGAAAAGTAACAGTGGGAGGTGACTTAATCACCCAGTGAAAAGTTTCTGCTAAGTTAATAAAGTCTCACTCAAAGTCTTGTGGGCAGAAAACAATTTGTGTGTACTCTGTATTTCCAAGTCAAAGTACAAGTGTAGAAGTTTCTGAGTACTCTTTGGTCAGCTTTGCTCCATCTTAGTCTGTGTGGAGAGATCACACAGGGCAAACAGCCTTCTCTTATTAGTAATCAGGTGAATTATTAGGTTTCTGGCAATGCTTGAGTGTACATAGGCATAGCATGTAAAGTGGATGAGATTGCTGACAAGGCCCATTAAATGTAAAAAAAAATCTGGTCTACACATATTTGCACCAGTACATCACTGACAGTGTTGGAACAGTGATTTCAGTAAATCTTTTCATTACAGTCATATTGTTGATCTGGAGAATTAAAATTCGGTTTGGTGGTTTCTGAGTATTGAGGAACATATACTGACTGTTAAAATAACTCAGGATTTGAGACTAGTAAGTAACCATTTTTGTTACATTAGTGTAACTTTGTGGTAAGTATATCATCTGTCCAGGGAATTATGGGAAGCTGGCTGTCTGAGGAGTTTAAAAATTAAAACTTATGGATGGGGGTCTGAGAAGGAAAATACTGTAAGCTATATCAAACATTTAACTGCCTATTCTGTTTAGGTTGATCCACAAAAATACAAGAGCATCGTCAATGGATTTTCAGTGACACTCAATGAAGATGGTGTTCGTGGCTTGGCTAGGGGATGGGCTCCAACATTTATTGGCTATTCCATGCAAGGGCTTTGTAAATTTGGTTTCTATGAAGTTTTCAAAATCCTGTATGGCAACATGCTGGGAGAGGTAAGCCTTAAATATTTTATGTAAAGCTATATGTCTGCAATATAATAGTATTAGTGATAAGGAGTAATCACAAAAGAATGATTTATTAATAAAAATGTGTGTTTAAATTCATTTCAGGAAAATGCCTATTTGTGGCGTACTTCGCTGTATTTAGCTGCATCTGCCAGTGCGGAGTTTTTTGCTGACATTGCTCTGGCTCCAATGGAAGCTGCTAAAGTTCGTATTCAGACACAGCCTGGATATGCAAATACTCTACGGCAGGCTTTACCTAAAATGTCTGCAGAAGAAGGCATCTGGGCGTAAGCATCTCTTCATTTTAATTAAAGTTCTTGATGTTGAGTACTTTTTCTTAATGAGGAACAGTTGCTATAACTAATGCTGGCCTTAGCCTGTAATACTTTTTGGTCTTTGTATTTCAAGATAACGACTTAACATACTTCAGGGAATCTGCTGAACTGGCTGTTAATTCCACATGCTCCTTAGATCCATCTTTGTGGGTATCTTTGTGCTGAGTTCTGCTGGATAACTTCAGTTTCTAGCAGTTCCAGTGAGAGATACTCAGCAACTTTCTGGTTGTACAGTCAAAGATGCTTGAGTCATTGGCATGTGAGAGTAATACAACTGCATGTTAGCTTTCTGTTCTGATAGAAGTGGCTGTAGATGTACAGGTCATGTCTCACTATCAGGACTTGGCTGGTATGCAGACATTAGCCTTACTGCACTGGTAGGATCAGTACTACATTGCTGCCGTCACTGTAATCTGAAAAGTGACTGCAGAAACTGCTGTGCAGCCTGGGGATCAGGAAAACTTTGTGTTGCTGTTTTAAGGTAGTGCCCAGGAATTAATGCAACTCAGATTTCTGTAGATATTGACAGCATTACAGAGGTGGTATGTAGAAGTTATATTCTTGATAGCAGCAATAAATAAGCTAATTTATTTCAAGTTAGAAATATATCTTAAATACTGAGGAAAATGAAACTGAGTTTGTCTCTTTTCTGATTAAGTTTCTACAAAGGTGTTGCTCCACTATGGATGAGACAGATTCCATACACAATGATGAAATTTGCTTGCTTTGAACGTACTGTGGAAATTCTCTACAAGTATGTTGTTCCCAAGCCACGAAGTGAATGTACAAAAGGAGAACAGCTGATAGTCACATTTGTTGCAGGCTATATTGGTAAGGAATCTTTAAGTCCTACACTTAATTAAAGGATTACTGCAACTCTAGAGACATGTTGCTTTTCAGAATATTAAGCAGATGTCACTAACATGGGAGAACTTACACGCAACTTTAAAATGTGCAGGGGAAATAACTAGATTCTGTCTGTTAGGAGAAAATGGGTCTGTAATAGAACACTACTCTTAACCATTCCTATATATTGCCAATGTTGATGGCCAGATTTAGAAACTGCAACTGATTTAAGTGAAAACTTGCATCTTTTTCAGTCTTGGGAGATGGAAGGGGGATTTTCAGTATCCAAAGATTCTGAAGTTCTCTTCTGGTTGTTTTCTTCTGTTCAGAAGTTTCAACTGGTTGTACTTAGTGTGCACAGTAATGGTACAGAACTAATGTCAAATTACTCTTTCAGCTGGTGTGTTCTGTGCAATTGTTTCCCATCCTGCTGACTCTGTGGTGTCTGTATTGAACAAAGAAAAGGGCAGCTCAGCTTCACAGGTTCTTGTGAGGCTTGGATTCAGAGGTACATTCTTATTTGTCATGTATTTTGGATCAAGTGTTTTTGGGAGGATTTCTTTTTTCATGCCATTTTATGCTGCTCATGCTTTATGTTTTGCTCTCCAGGTGTATGGAAAGGTCTGTTTGCTCGTATCATTATGATTGGTACCCTGACTGCACTACAGTGGTTCATCTACGATTCTGTCAAGGTGTATTTCAGACTTCCTCGCCCACCTCCACCTGAAATGCCAGAATCTCTGAAGAGGAAGCTTGGTCTAACTGAATAGACAACTCATGGACTGACTGCTGGCTGTCCCAGTGATGAGTTTCATGAAACTTTTATATATTTGACTATGTAGAAAACAAAGTCTATACAATGTCATTATTGGTTGTGCCCTCATCTCAGATGAGGGTTTAAATTCTACCACTGTCATTGCCTGAAATAAATGAGAAACAGAGTGCTTAGTGTCTGTTTACTACTGCACATGTAAGCTTCATTTCATAGTAGCAAATACCTCAAATACTCTCCTGGCTTCCCCCTTTCCCCCCCCCCCAAAAAATTTAAAAATTATCCAATTCCACACTTTAGAAACTGGAGAAATGTTACTCTTACTTTTAAAACAAATTAGGCTTTCACTGTTTCCAGAGAAGTGCCAAGAAGCTGTCCTTGCAGAACTGCAGAAACTTAACTGCAGTTGTGTGCACTTTGAGCCCACTGATCATTTGCCTATAATAAGCTGTTACAGTAGAACAGCTGAACTCCTGAATGGCTGAGAGATGAGTGTGGAGTCTGATCGGGCATCCTGGTCCTCATATCAGTGTTCCCCACAGCGATAAAAGGAACCTTATGCATACTAGAGCTGTTTCTGCCTTGGGATGGTCATCCCAACTTAACTTATGCTTACTTGACTAATTTCTGCGTCTGTTGGCTTTGAACCACACCAAAGAACTTGGCCCTTCTGATTGACCTGTGGAATTAAAACAGTAGTTGCTACCTCTTAACTAGAGAAAAGCTGATGTTAATAAAGATTTTCAAATGTATTTGACTATTAGCAGCTTACTTCAGCTTTACAGTAAAATTAAAATAGCTCATCTTTTATTCTAGAGTTTGAAAAACTTGCCTGCTTTTCCCTACATCTGCTACAGCTGTAGTTTTTTATTTCATTTTTTTTTCTGAATTAGTTTAATGCTGAGTTATGGTTGAACCATGTATTTCTGCAGCCCAAGGAGCCATACCTGTTGTTTTGGACCTTGATGTGAAGAAATACATACTCCTCAGCACACAAGAGGAGACAGTTAAGGCAATGTAAAGGTATTTGTTACTGAATTTTTTCTTAAGTCTTTTAGTGAAAGATGATCATGCTGCCTTCTGCATTTCACCTGTTCAATAACCCACAGTTGGTAATCACTACACCCTATCCAGTACTACTTTGCTCACAAAGTAGGGCTGGAGATGAAGTGTTTTTTGTGCAAAACTGTGGCTGTGCTGCCTTATAGCATGTGAGCTGTTGATACTGAACTTAGCTTGGCCCTCACGTATGTTAGTTATACTGCTTCTTCCTCATTACTCGGCTCCTTCAGAGCCAAAAGGACAACTAAGGCAGGTGCCATGGGAATAGCGAATGTACTGACTGCTGCATCTTGCTGGAGTCAGATGTGCCTGCTGTTGTAGCACTGAGCTGCTCGCCCCCTGGGAAAACCCTCCACCTTCCAAGATTTTGAATTACTATGCTAAACAAGAAAGTTGGGCCTTATTTTGAATTGTTGCCTTTCAGAATGCAGAGTAAAAGCTAAAACTACACCATTTTCCTGTCACCATGTAACAAAGGCACTTAGAGGGGCTGGTATCTGCCTGCATTACACAGCAAAGTCAAATACTCTAAGAATAAATAAAACATTTGTGCAAGTACTTTGTTGTTGAACTAAAATTATTTAATGCTAAAAGTATGTAAATCTTGTTTCCCCATTGTGAATGGGAAGCTTTGAAATTAATGAGTCGTTAAATGCTTGTAAGAGCTTCCTTGGAGAAGAGCCTTTACTATGACTTGATCTTGTATTGAGACTGTTATGTTAAGTCACCTTTTGAAGTTGTGTGTATGGTGCAACTTGCTAGGCAAAACTGCCACTTTTGTGTACTGGATATCAGTTTAGAGGCATGTTTTAACTTAGATTTTTCTTTGTTTGCTGAAAGTTCCTTCTAATCCTGGGGAAAGGGAAGCACTTCTGTCCAATTTTAAGGCTGGCAGAAGAGTGGGACAAGCTTGGCTCATGCAGTGAGGCAGTCTGTCAAGTAATCTAGTGCTGAGCTAAATTTCTCAAGACTCTCATTCTATATGTGGAGCAAAATCGCACAATTTTTCTCTAGGATTGAGTCAATGTTGCACACTTGTTACAAATGCGTACAATCATAAGAGAATCTTAAGTCCATTTTCTCATTGCTCAAGGGTAGACCCGAAACTATGTTTTAAAGATGCTCACATAATTTTATCAAGGTAGAGCTAAGACTACAAGGAGCAGCCAGCAGTTCCCCTTCTGTAACTGAGAGGGAAAATACACTTAATGCTCCTTGCAGTGTTGTGTTTCAGTGGAAAACCCAAGAGGGGGAGAGAATTACGTTGCAGCTGCTGGCTTCATTGACATTCAGCCGTAGGATTGTTCAGATGCTTGTCTGGAAAGGATGTTGCTTAAAGGGTCACCTGCTGGTATTTTAAATAAGCTTCAGTGGGAAAAATGTAGTATTAAAATGCATTTAAAAGGTCAACTTTGTCATTGATAACTGCTTTGTGCTTAATGCCTGGTACATTTTCCAAAGGTTGAGATGGAGCAGTGGTGCTTTGGATGGATTCGCGCTTCCATTGCAAGGAAAGTGCAGTATCAAAAAGGGGTACTCCATTTTGAACTTGGATAACTCCAGACCCATCACGAAACCCCAAAGTGCTTTGTAAAACGTGGATTATGTATATGCTGCTTGTGTATATTTTATGAAGGAGAAAATAGCCTTTCTTGCTGGTTTTGGAGCTGAGATGAGCTTCCTGGTTTAAAGAATAGCATATATATAAATTCGGAATAACAACTGCATTCGCACACGGTGTTTGTATCAGGTTGTACTACAGATGAAATGTGCTGACACTTAATGATACTCACGGAAATGTTTGTTGCATATAAGTTTAAAATGGGCTGTAATAATACAAATAGTTGTAATTCATTTGCATTTCTACATAGAAATGATGTAGTTCACAGTGAAAACAATAAACATCCTGCTTTTTTATAGCATATATGAGTACCTTGGGTAGATGAGCTTAATAGCTGCATGGCCTTGTTTCAGAATGCATTTTGTGTAACTCAGTGCTGGGGAGAAAGGTATTGCTAGCAGGAAATTCTTGGCTGAGCAGATGTTCTGGTGTCTAAAAGTAGATTTTAATGTTTTGGGATTACTTTGCTCATGTAGTTACTCATCAGTGATCACTTAATTCTGTTGCTGGCTTTTGGGTGGTTTTTTTCCTTGCAAGTTACTGACAAGAGTATTAATTGGCCAGTTTTGTATCTAAAAACTAAATTAAATGCAAAGATGGCCTGAATATAACTACAGGTTGGGCTCCCTGGGATGATCTGTTTAAAGTAGCATAGCTGTAATCTTCATTATTACCTGATTCTCTCAATCATTTGATAAAATTGCAGGAGTATTACTGCATGACCCTAGAAATGAACTAAGGGGTTGTAGTTTTACTGAGCTGATACTTTCCCCACCACTGACAGTACTAAAACAAGTAGGCAAGGTTAGCAGTCTGCTTTAAATTTTTGAAAAATACTTCACGCTCGGCTCACCGTTTCCACTGTAGAAAGAGCTCTGCCTCTCTCCTTAGTGTAAGTACAAAGCTACTATAAAATTTCCATGTTTTAGTACAGTGGAGATGTGAGCTTGAAGGGCAAACTGATTTGTAATACCTGTACAGATTACAGGAGAAATTTCCGACTGCTCGCCTTACAGCTGAGGTCAGTATGGTATGTGTGACAACTTTAGATGCAGATAATTCTAAAATATTTTTTTCAAGTAAACTTTACCTTTGTGACTTAAATTTTTTGTCTTGATTGCAGTGAGAAAAGTTTCTGGAAGGACTATAATGCTTTAGACCTGAACTTTGAGGTCTGCATACATCTAAAGGGAAAGGGAAATGAACGGTCCTGTAACATTTTTTGCATGCTAATTTCCCTTGGAGACCATGCCCAGGACTTGGCTTTTCACTGGTGGATGTGTTCTAGAATTTGGAGGTTGAAAGTGAAATCCACAGTTGTTTATCCTGGCTTATTTTCTGGTTACTGTTCCAAGGAGAGAGTGGCCTCCTTTCGTGCAGACATACTTCCCTGTGTCAAGGCCGCTCAGATCAACTGTGCAGGAATGTATTTTCCACACCACTTGTGTAGATGGTGCTCTACTGGTTCTCCAGTTCTGTCTGGCTCTCCAGATTCTTTCAGGCTACTAACTACAAATGATGCATTCATAAAGCTGAAAACAAAGTAAACAAAATTACTGTGGCCTGTGATGCCTTTAATCCAAGATATATTTATTATGTTGCCCTCAAACTCCTAAGGTATATGTGCCTGTGTACATACATTGTTTCAGGTATGGTACACAATGCATGCTTTAGTATGGCTGTTGCTTAATTTTTCTGCCTCCTTCAAATGCCATTTGGTTATTTTCAGGGGCTCACTTAACTGTGTGGAAGAGCAAACAGATGGGGTTAGTAGAGTATCTGTGGATGCTTCCTAGGAAAACTTGTCTTTTGACAGGTTTATTCTTGCCATCTGTCAGGTGGACTGGAAAGGGGTAGAAGAAAGGAGGAGGTAGGAATGGACCTATACCAAAAGAAGAAAACTTTAAACAAAGTATTTGAGGTTGACTGTGGGCAAACAAAGCAAAGAAGGTACAGAAAGCCAGCAACATGAAGCAGACCAGAAAACACGGAGTGCTGAATGAGGATGAGAATAGTGAGGGAGAGGAATACTTGTATCTTCCATACAATCAAGAATCCAGTAGCTGCAAGATGTTCAGGTATGGCCAACTGAGAAGTTATAAAGGCCTTACTGATAGAATCTCATTTACAGGCATTTTCTGAGTTGCTGTATCGCTTCTAATTGATCCTTACAGTATTTTTATTCCTATTTAATGCAGTTACCTCTTCTGCCTTCCTCTGCTAAACCCATTCCCACTATCTTGTTACTGCCTACTGCCTTTTCAGATATCTCAGATCTGTTCTTCAGCACAGAAAAAGTGCCAGTAGCTCACATCAGCAGCCTTTTGGGACGTAAGTAGCTTCTCTTTGTTAATTCTGCTGCTCACTGTAGTATTTTACAGACTGAGAAATAATGAATGAGTAACACTGTTAGCATTCCTGCACAGACACCGTGACACTGGGACAAAGCCACCAGCAGCATCAGGTCTTTCAGAGCATTGTCCCTATAGAGAGTTCTGTGTTTTGAAACAGTTTAGAACAGTGCTGCACAGTAATTTTGATTTGCAATTATAAAGCCTCACACAAAGCCTTATACAAATTATCCCATCTAAATGTGTGACAAACTTTTTGCAAGGCATCAGCAATATTTCTGAGCATTTCTTGCTTCACTGCATTTACCTCATTAAATATTATTAAAAAAAGAAACTAGTTTACAAAAATTATAGAGGGAATACATTGAGACAAAGTGCTGCTGCTGTTTGACTACCTCTTGTTTAGGTGGAAACCACAATTTTATTCCTTCCTTGGGAGCAGGAAAGCAAAACTGGAAATCTATCATTCTTGGGTCCTGCTTTCTTCATGAAAGCAAACTCTAAAAGTAAGAATATAACGCTTCAACGCTGTTTTATTGTACAAAACAAGCAATTTATTAAATATAGCATCTGTAATTCTTCAGAAAGACAAATACATGCAGAGAGATGCATTTTTTGTTCACATTATAATTTCTCCTTTGTAATAAGTATGACTTTTTCCTGTCCTTTTCAAAGGAATAGGGCAAATTTCAGATTTAGATGTGCTTCTAAATGAAGCCTTTAAATATTGTTGTTCTTCTCAGTACTATACATGATAGAGTTAACACTCCTCAAACACTACTCTTTAGGCAGTGGCCTTTCAGTGATCAGTTAATGTCTGAAATCTTGGTTATTTCATCTTTCACATCCTTGACCTCTGTTTGAACTCTTGTTAGATTGGCCAATTTCTCATTGAGTAAAACTATTTCCTTTTCCTGTCGTAAGACCTCCTCCACTAATCTTCCTATTCTCAGTGTTAGGTCATTTATTAAGGGCTCCAAGATGGCAAACTCCTTTTTCACTTTGTACAGCTTGGGCTTCAAATCATTTGCAAATGTAACTGTCTTCAGAACTTTTGCTCTGTCACCTTCAAGATTCAAAAGTCTATTGGAATGCTTGTTAAAATCACTCCTTAACTCAGACATTGCTGTCTTAATTTGCTCGATTTTTCTGGCATTACTGGATGCCAGGCTTTGTATTTTTGTACTTCGGTCGATGCTACTGGTAAGGAGGTCACCTATATTTTTTATCGTTGCCTTTTCACCTTTTTCTACTTTATCTTCTAGTGTTTGCAAAGAATCTGTCAGAGCAGTCATTTCCGAGACTAGGCCTGAAATGCGCCTTATGTCAGTTTTTACTGTCACAACTGTCAATGTTACATTTTTTGCTACAGAAGCTGCATTCTGTTCAGCACTTGAAACTGCATGAAAAAGGCTTGTGAAATTCTTCTCCAGTTCTTCTTGTTTTTTAATTATGCTGCTAGACCATGTTTTCATTGTATAAATATCTTCCTGCAGATGTTTAATGTGAGATATTATTTGAAGATCTTCCAGCTGTCCCATTAAGTTCCAAGTCTTTTCACACTAGAGGGATACAAAAATATTTCTAGCTTAACAACTCAATGTCAAAATTCAAGCTATACTTTAAAAAAATCTTACTATTCTGATATTTGAGTGTAAACCCTGTCTCTAGGAAATAAACTTGTGTTGCAACACAACAAAAAAAATTTTTTTTCTTATTAGTACACATAACAAATGTTACTGCTTTTTCTATTACAACAAAAAATTACAATAAGGTGCTATATAACTTTCCAATGTGACCTCTTGAAACATAAGTCAGCAAATGGAATCTTCTTCCACATTTAGGAATTTTTGTTAAAAATCCCCATAGAAGCTACTTTAGTGAAGAAAAACTCATGATACTAATGGATTTTTGTCTGGATTTGTTAGTTTACTTTTTTATTTTTGTATGATTGATTCTTGGTTTTCAAACTTGAAAAAAGGAAATTACCTGAGTGATACTATTCTGTTCAATCCCCCATAACTCAGGGTAGAACTGGCAAACTGAAAACACATTCTAAGAGGCTAGAATTAGGTTCATGCTAATCCTTTTCCAGCCACGAACAGTGAAAAATATCATCAAAGAAACAAATATTTTTAGCTCTTCAGTGGTGCTGCTCATCCCTCAATAGCTCAGAACTCTTTACTCAAAAGCAAAAGACCTAAACTTAGGTTGTGGAAAGTTGTTCTTCTTTCCTACTTAATGTCCTCTAAGGATGAGGATTTCATGTTTGATCTCTTGTATATTCAGCTTTCAACTGGGCTGAGGTTGATGAAAGACATTAAATTAAGTTACATACCACTGGCAATCAAGGCACCCTGCCCCAAAAACTTAAGAAGCAGAAACACTAGAACTGGAACACACTTGTGAAAAGTATTTAAAAAACATTTCTTTATATAATAGTTTTTCCTAATAGGACATGGAACACTAAAGTTTTACTTAGTACCCATTCTGGAGGAGCAGTTTATTTTGAATTAGATTATGCACCAGGACAGGGAAATTCATTACAATACATTTTTATTTTGACTATGACTGTAAACAGACACAAACTTATACATAAGCAATAAATATATGAAACCAATACAGCTTTGTAACATCGAGAAACACTGGTTTCATAGTCTCTTGAATGGGCAGTGTTACCTGTTTAGTGAAGAGTTTTCAGTGGAGTTCTACAGAAATGAATGTACAAAACCAGAATAACTTAAGTGTGATTAAGTCACAAATGTTGCAGGTTTATAATCTTTCTACTAAGCAATCTCCTTTCCTGAGCAATACAAAATTATCAAGACAATAAGCCTGCAGATGATTTATGTTGTCCCTGAGATCCAAATTTCAATGAACGGCTATCAGGCCTGTTAGGCAGTACCACATCATGTGTAAGTAGATCTATGGATAAACTGGATATTCCCTGCCCCCAAGCACATAACTCCACTGATTTCATTAATTGCTTCTGCAGCTCTTGGTTCAGCAAACTTTGGGAAACAATGTCAGTCACACTGTTAATCCTTGTTTTCCTTTGAAATGCAAAGCAATACCAGACATATCATGTAATGCCTGACGAAAAACATCCTACAGAAGAAAAGGTTAAAATTTGTTTCTAAAGCACCAAAACAACCCCACAAAAAAGCCCCAACCCCCAAACTAATACAGAGACTGATCATGCCAAACATGCAAATTAAACGATGGAAGAAGAATCTAAAAGGAATATCTGTTAATAAGAACTTCAGTCTATGTGTAGTTCAGTGACTTGAATGGCAGAACAAAACAATGCCAGTGATTTTAGGAAGTTGGAATGGGAATGAGGTCTAAGGAGGCTAGTTCCATGGGGTCAAACAAGTGAAGGGTAACACCAGCTGCTATGTAAATACCAGCTGCTTATAAATACCAGAACAAGCCAAGGTTCTGAGTAGGGGGTACTTTACTAATGTCTTCTGCAAGAGTGTTGTATCTAAGCTTCAGCTGTTGAAAAGGTACTCGGTGCTTTCCTGCAGCACGGAACCATTATTGTGTACAATACATTAAAAGCCAGGTATATGTATCTCTACTGAGAAATAAGTGATTAATTGTTCATTGTGTTCCAAGTCCTTGGAAAACAAGACAAAAAGGAACAACAAAAGAAACTAAGTAGTGAAAACTAAATATAAACTAAAAAATATGACCTTTTTACCCCCTTAAATCTAAATACCTTGCTTCAAGTTAATTTTTAATAAAAAGGATCTAATAAATAAGCTGAAAATAATCCTTAATTTAAGAAAATATTCCTTTCCTTCTTTAACACAGTATTACTGTCTTGCTCTCCAGCCTCTTTCTCAGGCTTTGAGGCTGATTCAATGTCTCTTCAGAACAATGACAGTACCTCAGCTATCCTTGACATATGTTGAAATCACATTATTTATAAAAAAGTGCTTTTTCATTAATGGAAAACCTAAGTCCAGATTTACTTATCCCCATCCTGGTCATTTTCTAAGTTAAAGCTTTCTGAAGTTATTTCTCTTGCTTTTGAAGATACTGTTATGTCAGGCCCTGTTTCTAGAGCAGCTATTTCATGCTGCACTTTGAACAAGCTGCCATTGGACTGTAGGCCTTCAAGAACCTTCTGCATTGCTGCTGTATCAGAAACAGTTTTCAGCATGTCATTTTCCACAGTGTACAACTGTGTCTTCAAGTCCTGTATCTTCTTCTCCATACCAAGCAATTCACTCGACAATCTAAGAATAGAGCGAATAGCATTTTCAATTGTTGGCAAATGGGTCTTGCACTCCTCAATTTTAGGTTCATAGTTTGCAAGTTTCTGATTCAGGTCTGTGTCCTTGGCTACCAGACTATTCTGTTCCTCTTCTAGCTTTTCCACCAAGTTTGCATCCAAGTCCAACTTTTGTTCAACTCTAGAGAATTCATCATCTTCTTGCTTTTTTAGTGTTCTGATATTTCTGGCTGTACTGTCTTCCAAATCTCTTACTCTTTCTGAAAGGGATTTAATTCTTTGGTCAACTTCATTAATTTTGGAAGTAACTTTTGTATGTATGAACTTTGCTTCAGATTTTAAACCACTGGCATTTGTGTTCATTTCATCCAAGCTTCTTCTCCAGGAATTTGTAACACTTTGGAACTTCTCATTAATGCTCTGCATCTTTAGAGACAGAATCTGTTCATTGTTCTGAATATCATTAATGATGTTATGAAGAGAAGATATTTCCTGCCCAAACTCAGTCATCACAGAGACGGATGAGGCAGCTTCTCGCAGGATACTTTCAGAAGACTCAAGCTGCATTTACAACACAAAACAATGTCTGTGTCTACTTAACAAAAGATTAGAAAACCATTTCCATTTATCTAAGAGAAAATAAAGTCCCTTAAAAGTCACTGTACATGTTACAAAGCTCCTCCATGATGCGTTTCCATGTTTCATCTTTCATATATTGTTGATTAACCTAGCAGGAAAAAGTCACTGAGAAAAGGTATGGGCTGTTGTTGAATTTCTATAGAATATATGCAATTTTCTTTGTTTAGAATATATACAATTGTCTTTGTTGTCAATCTCTTTTTTTCTGCATTTGGGTTTTTTTGTGTCCAAAATATAGTAAATCCCATGCAAGATTCTGCAATCTTAAGCGTAGTATATAAATATCCAAATTACATCATGTATAAATGACATTATTCTGAGATCAGCGCTGAACCAAAATCACTGGCATGAATGATTCTCCTGTCATTCTACCATCATTATTGGTAAGGTATCAGGAATAATCTGGCAGTCAGCACAGCTTTTCTACTTGATAATGTCACGTGTTAATATTTTTTTCATTACTACTGTATTTTCTTATCTATCACTTTATTACGTCTTCATATTACTAGAACAAGTCTGCTACATCAAAATGCCTGTAAATTTTCCTCAAATCAATATATGTTAGAATTGCACACAGAAGAGGACTTGTGAATGAAACACTTGCATATATGTAAGTTCTTAAAAACAGTTTAGTTTCTGAAAAATAAGACTGAGATACAACCACTATATTCACATACTTGAACAATGGCATGGATTGACATGCTTTGTCACATGAAATAGTCTCTAAAGGCCTATTCATGGGCAAGTAAAACACATAATGAAAACTTATTTTAAAACAGTTAAATTAAAATAACAATGAAGTAAAACAATGATAAATGTTCACCAAAGCTTATCCAATTAAGATGTTAATGATTACCTTTTCAGAAATTAAGTTTACTTTATTTCCCACATCCAAGATTTTTTCAGCTTCTTGCTGCAAGAAATTGTACTTTCTTTCCAGATCAGCAAATTGACCTGACTGCTGAAATAGAAACCTGCAAATTGCAATAAACAGAAAACACAGCTACTTAATTAGCATATATTAAGTGTTCCAAGACCTGATTTACAGCAGATTGTTAGTGGAGGGATTTGTGTTCACAGAATTTGCTAGATTAATACATGATGGAAAAAAAAAAAAGGACTTATTGAAGTTGATCTGTCTTGGTACTGCAGTTATCTCCCAAAAGAATAGGAAAACAAGGAAGCATCCATAGATGTCTTTGCTTTTACACTGCATGCTAAGGTAACTAAGGTACTGATGTTGCTAAGATATTCTAAGACATCTTTAACAAAGATTTTGACCTTTAATTAAAGACTCCACCTGATGGAACAGTTTGTCACACTGCTGAGCAAATTATTTACAGAAAACTCTACTTCACTTCTTCTGTCCAATTATTTATTGCCTGCCAAATGAGCACTTACTGTCAGACTAACTTGCTCTTCAGTTAGATGTAGTCTCCACAGCAGGTATTTAGAATTCATGAGCAAGGCACCTTCAACATGATGTAACAGATGGAGCTTCTACAGTAACTCACTGTACAGCAATGTTTCCGTGCTTGTGAATGCTGCTACTCTTTCCTTGATCCTTCTGGCTTTAACAAGTTTCTATAGGCACTTAGCCCAAACACTCTGTTCACATGTAAATCGTGCAGCCCACAGAACACAAAAGAAAATACTAAAATCCACTTTAGAGGGTTACCTACCAGGTCACCAGCAGGCAAACACCGAGGGAAACGATACTCAAACTTGTCCGTGAGTCCATCCAAAAGGAACTCCGATTATTGCTGGTCCTGAGACTTGCCAGCTTCCCATAATTACTGTGCTTCTCAGCCTTTTGGGAACCTTCATTGGTCTTAGATGAAGAAATACCTTTTTTTCTTGGCTTAATTTCAGACATTTTGTGGTTTTAAAAAGCATAAGCAAAGGAGAGAGCTAGACAAAAAAAACCCAGAAAGGATTAGTTTTTACTTCTTACTTTTAAACATCCTCAAACATAAACTTTTGCTCTTTAAGCACACAAATACACCCCAAAAATGGTTATTTTGGTGTTCACTATGCTTCCTGGTTATGTGAACTTTCGTAAAGTATCATAATACTTTCATTGGCTTTCTATATGACAGAGCACTGCTTTCATATTTTCTCCAACTGAACTGACTTTTCAAGCTTAACCTAATTTCACCTTCCCAGAAATATTTCATCTGCTGTAGAATAAGTTATTTTAAACATATTTATAATCACAAGGACTAAAAGCATATTTCTTTTTGTAGCTGATGACTGTCGCAAGTTCATCATTAATTTCAATGATGAACTTGTGTTTTACTTGTAGATTTAAAAAAAATTATTATCTACACCACACTAAAAGGGGAAAGTAAATTTTTCAATTTTAAAAATAAAATTGCAAATCAAGCTTTAAATTAGAAGTAGTTCTGTTGTAGTGATTTCATGTCATCTGTAAAACCACAAACATCTGCTAATAAAAAGTCATGATAGAAAATTTCAGAAGATTCATGAAACCATGCCTCTAGAACAAAAGAAAAATTTTAACTTCTTCTTGATAAAATTAAGCTCAGAATAGATTGAGGCAATATGAATCTCCAGCTCATCTTTTAACCAACCAAGTGGAACTACAGAGAGTAGTTTTTAAGCCTAAAATCTTTCACCATGCTGCTCAAAATAGACTCGATCCTTGACAGAGCTGCTTTAGCATAATTTGAGATGGAACTGTTGTGGTGGTTTTTTGGGTCACTTTGCAGCATCGCTGCTTACTCGCATATCAAAATACAAGTATTTGGAGAAACTGACATGGGGTGAAAGGCATTGTTTAAAATCGAATATGTCATGCAGGTAAGCTTAGAGTTGTTTGAGTCACAGTATTAAGAAGCATGCTCTGATCTTGAAGTATGGAGGAAGAAAAGGCATTTTGAACAGCAGTTAGGAAAAGAGTTTTAACACAGAAAAGCAAAGCTCTGCTTTAAAAGGACGGCTTCAGCGCGAGCCCGGTGCGGTACGGAGAGATGAGCTGGAGCTCCCCGGAGACCCTCCCGGACCCCCGCCCGCGCTGGGGCCGCAGCACCCGGAGTGACCCCCTGTCCCCTCTGCTCCCCCAGAGTGACCCACTGTCCCCTCTGCTCCTCCAGAGTGACACACTGTCCCCTCGGCTCCCCCAGAGTGACACACTGTCCCCTCTGCTCCCCCAGAGTGACCCACTGTCCCCTCCGCTCCCCCAGAGTGACACACTGTCCCCTCTGCTCCCCCAGAGTGACCCACTGTCCCCTC
>VZRL01006550.1:233814-358537 GCA_013397895.1 Origma solitaria | reverse complement strand
CTGCCCCGGCCTGCCCCGCCCCGCGCCCGGAAGGAGGAAGCGCTGGCGGCAGCGCCTGCCTGGGAGCGGGGGCTGTGCCGGGGGCTGTGCTGGGGGCTGTGCCGAGGCTCCGCCGGGGCTCCGCGCTGCCCGCAGGTGAGCGGCGGACCGGGCCGCACTGGGCCGCCGAGGGGTAGGGGCCGGCGGTGGCGGGCGGGCTGAGCGCTTCGGTTTCTGTTTCGTTCGCGGCACGGTGTGAGGTAACCCTTTGTTTTGGGTGTTGTGGGGCCATTTCTTTTGTATTTGTTTCACGTGTGCCGTTATTGTTGTTACTGGGTTTTCGACCGGGGAGCTCTCGCGTCCCGTTCGCTCCGCGGTGCGGTGGGATAAAGGTAGGGTGGAAGGCTTTCCCAACTACGTAGTTTTCAGTGAAAATAGGAAATTCTGTCAATACGGCGGAAGAGGCGCTCCATCGCAGGCTTATCCAGGCAGCTGTTCTGTATCAGCTCCTGCAGGAGACAGTGCTGGGGTAGTGAACCCTTCTGCAGGCACTGCACAGTTCCTCTGTGGAGGAGTTTGAACTCGTTTATGGAGCCTGCCTGGCAGGAGTGTGATCGCAGAGAGCATTTTGGTCGATTGGGACTCTCGGGAGAAACTGAGAACTCGGGAAACTACAGCGTAAACTACTACTTTGTGCTGTAGTCAATAGTTTTCACCTCTTGTCCTCAGGGAGGAAGAATGCAAGTTTAGAGTCGTGTGTCAGATGCTGACAAAGGAAGGTGTAGCGCAGTCAGTGGCAGTGTTGGGTGCTCCCTCTTCCGTCATATGTCAAGTTCAAAGTATCCTTGTATGGAGTCTTGGACTTGGAGAGAGCAATGTGTTTATCCCGTGAAGTGAGACCAGTCCTCTCTCTCATCCTGTTGTCCCAATCGCATCATCCAAGGACTTCAAAAAAATTGAGAGATGTTGTGGGTGCGGAGAAGACCTTTTCATAGAGACATTTAGCAAGTTTGTAGTGTATGAGAATCTTGTAGTCTGTGGTTTGGTAGTTCTGAAAGCATTCATAAACATAAATTCATAGGACTGGAGAAAAGAATTTGTGTTTTCAGAATTAGTAGATGCTTTACTACTCTTTCTGACTTTAACACCAAAATTCATAAGCTGTTTTAAAACTTCTTTCCTTGTGCTTGTAAGTTACGTTCCCCATTCTAACTTGACTTCCTCCCCGCCGCCCCCTTCTTTATCACACTGAAGAAATATGGATGTCAGGAGTAGAAACTATTTGCTTATGAACCGTCAAGCATTGGAAAATGACATCAAGACTTCTTATATTATGGATCGTATGATTTCTGACGAAGTACTAACATTACAGGAGGAGGAGAGAGTGAAGCAGCAGGTAGAATCATCTCTCACTGCTATTTATCTTTCTAGTCTACCCACATATTTTACCATGCTTTTAAAAAAATAGTAGTTTCTGACTATCTAATTCCTGGATTCATCAAATTCTAAAGTGATTAGCACACTAATTTTATTGCGCTTCATAAAGTTGAGTAAGTTGGCTTGGTAAGTTAAAGGCTGTAAACTTCTTTAACTTAAATTTCTGTAACTATAAATTTTCTATAACTTACAGAGTGATAGATTAAATGATTTCTAAGGTCTCTTAGTTTTGTATAACACCTCTTCTAATTTTTTTTTTCTAGAATACAAGGAAGGAGCGAGCAGCTATGCTAATAAACATTATTCTTACAAAAGATAATAATTCATATAGATCATTTTATAATGCACTGCTTCATGAAGGGTACAGAGATCTTGCTGCACTTCTTCAGGACGGCATCCCTGCTGTCTCGTCTGGTAACAGAAAGAGTTCAATGGATGGAATGACTTCCTACGGTCAGTGTAACTACAGCAATCCCTGTGCTGGAGTGTGAAGACAAGTTGTTTTCTATATTACTTGGGAAGTGGCTATATGCAATACCTGTTCCAATGTAAAAAGAAGCAGTTGGTGCATTTGCTTGTTTTGGTGGCGTAGTGGTCACTGTCTGTATTTCATCTACTTAATAGGACAGGAGAGTTACAACAGAACTTTTATAGGTCATCATGAAAGTGTTCATATTAAATAATGTTTATTTTAAAAGGTGGGAGACCTGAAGCTCTCATGGTTTTCTCTATTTTGTATCATTTTTGTTGTAAGAAAGGCTCTCATTTGTATGTATTAAAGAAGTCGAATCTAACAGAAAAACCTCATCAACCTACATTCCAATAGTTGGTTTAATTATTGGTTGCTTAATTCTTTCTAGCAGGTCTTTTAGTTACCCTACCTAAGTTCCCAACTTTTACCTGTGTTGTCATCATCTTTGACTGACATAAAATAAAGTTGTAGTTTCTAATGGGAAGAACCTTCTAACAGCATATGACTAACTGCCATATTTACTGCCACTCTGCATTTAATAATTGTCAATGGCATGTGGAGTTTAAGGATATCTTTGGTTGGGTTTGAAGAGGCATCAC
This sequence comes from Origma solitaria, assembly GCA_013397895.1. Taxonomy (NCBI): domain Eukaryota; kingdom Metazoa; phylum Chordata; class Aves; order Passeriformes; family Acanthizidae; genus Origma; species Origma solitaria. Next base: position 356,050 of record VZRL01006550.1, on the reverse strand, counting down.
ATTTCGAACTCACTTTTTATTTTGCTGTTTCTTGTTCTTCACTTTAGTGAAGACCATTCTCTGCGAAGGAGGCGTACCACAGAGACCTGTTGTGTTTGTCACTCGGCCAAAACTGGTAGATGCTATTAAAAAGAAACTGTACTGCTTGGGAAGCGATCCAGGCTGGGTCACAGTTTATGGAATGGCAGGCTGTGGGAAGACTGTTTTAACAGCAGAAGCCTTAAGGGATCCTCAGCTCTTGGAAGGTACTTTAGATAAACATCTGTATTTTTATAAAAATCACTGTAGGTATACACATATTGGACTTCTATGGTGCAATATCATATGTCATCTTGAAAGTGATTTAGGTTCCTAAATTTCTTAGGTGATTCTGAAATACTGGCTTGCAACATACAACTTTCATTGTCATTTAGTGCTCTAGGACCACTAAGTGTTTTATTAGTTTATAGAAAAAACGTTTTGAATAGCTTTTCATCTTAGAATCTGTTTTGGTTTATGCGAGCAGATGCATCCTTTATAACTTGAAAGTGTTATTTCTGTTAGTGCAAAATAGTGTAGCTAGTTATACTCATTTTGGCATTGCTTGTAGAGTCCTCAGGCTCCTCTCCTTGCTATGTGAGTTAAAAAAATCTTGCTCTAACTTTTGCATATATTTTAATAGTGATAGGCATTTGTAGGTGATTAGTATTGCCTTAGCAGATCATAGATGAAACCATTTAATGGCATTTTTTCTATTTTATTTATTTTTCCCTGCATAGGACACTAGGAGGAGAAAGTAGGACTTGACATTAAAAAAAATTATGTAGGGACAAATACTATAGCATCCCCTGCTACAGCTGACTCTTCTAGATGTCTTCTTGGTCACCATTTCAAGATTATTTTTGCACCCCAACTCTGAACTCCCACAGTACTACAGGGTTAAAAATATAAATACTAAGTCAGACTAGCAGAAAGACAGATGCAGAAGGGGCTGTGGAGGGACAGGCAGGATGACACGTAGAAAGGAGGGACAGCAGTATCAGTGATGGTGTGAAATTTCTGTGGGTACTTGCCCTAAAGAGTCTGTTCCTTTAAAAATAAACAGTAGTGGTTTGTGGAACCACCCTTTGGTGTTAATAGTTGAGTTGCAATAGACTTTACAGTTTTAATTAATGTTGACTTACTACTGTAAGTTGCTATTAAATATTTAAAATTATTTAAAATGTATAGCATGATTAATATTGCTTTTTTTGTTAGATTACTTTCCAGGAGGAGTCCACTGGATCTCTGTTGGGAAACAGGACAAAGCAGGGCTTCTAATAAAACTTCAGAATCTGTGTAGTAGATTGGAACAGGACTCCACTCTTTCACAAAGGGCACCACTTAACATTGAGGAGGCTAAGGATCGTCTTCGTTTGCTGATGTTACGCAAATACCCCAGGTGATGTCAGTAAAACCAAACACTGTTCTTTTAACTGTTAAAACTTTGCAGAGTGACTTTGGTCTAATCAGCTGAGGTGTCTGTGTTGTGGTTACATGTGTCTGTAGTGTGTATTTTTTTTTTTTACCAACTTTCTAACAGGCTAATAACGCTTCTACTAGCATAGTATGTTAACGAGCTCTGCAGGAGAGATGTTTGCTTGGAAAAACAAATAGTGGAATAGTGCAAGGTGGGATTGAACAGTGAACGACGGGAACAAACAACTGGAAATAAGGATTGCTCTAACTTTCAGTGTTCTCATTGTGTGTGTAGGATGCTTTACTGATATATGAGGATCATACAGCAAAAAAACGGGTGTGTATCACTGCAGAAAATTCTTCCTTTCCAGAACAGCTGATGTCTTTAAAAAGTGCTCGGTCTAGAGGTACCAAAATGAAAGGTTTTCATTTTCAGGTTTTCATGAAGTGACCAGTTACTGCCAAGAAACCAGGGAAACTGTTCAAATTTCAGGGAAAGTGACTTGATTTAAGTGAGCAGCATCTCAGTCACTGCACAGGTTTTTTTAATTTTTGAGCAATAGTTTTTATTATTTTTTGAGGATTTCATTACTCTCTGGGAAAATCTGTAGTAAATTAAATAAGCCTGCTTCTCGATAAGGTATCTTGGGAATAATACTCCAGCCTTGTGATCTTTGTAGATAACATAGAGTAGAATACTGGCATTTTTGTACAGGGGAAAGAAAAAAGTCTTTCTTGTGAAGAAAAGATGTGAAAAATATTGCCAGGTCCTCCAAAAGAAATCTCTCTTCCCTTTTTTTTCCTTTATTTTCATTTTGTTTGTTTGTTCAGGTTTGTTGTTGATGTTGGTTTTTTGTTTTTGTTGTGGAAATGCTATGTGAAAAGCACAAATGACACTTCCAGCTGAAAGTGCCCTTCTCCGTGAAGTATGTGAAGTGCTTGTCTCCATTGGCACACTTCCATTGTTATTTCTTGTTTATTAACAAACAAAACAAACCCAAACTCTTCAGAAGTGGGCATGGCAGGAAGTAGAGAGGAATGTCCTGGGGTGTAAGGTTCATAGAGGGTGCAAGTGTATTGGAAACAAAGCTTCAGTGGTTCTGCAGCTTGGGAAGGAGCTGGCTCTGCTCTGGAATTCTCTTTGGTGGCAAGAAGTCACTTTAGCTATATCTGGATTCAGATAACCAGCTCAGAACATCTCTTGGGAATAAAGTATTTGACAAAGGATTCAGATTGTGAAGCCAGTATGTTTCTTGGGATTAAAGTTTTAGTCAAATGAAGAAATTGAAGCTATGATATACTTTACGATTAGAAAATACAGAATTTAATCTCTTGTGATTGTTATCACAGCGTTTTGTATTTGTTAATTTGGGGTGCTTTTTAGTTTTATTTTTTCTTTGTTTGTTTTAAGGTTTATTTTTTAAATAATCCTAATTAGGATTTACGATTCATTGGTGTGACGGGAGGAGAAAAATCACTTGTGCCTAATGAATGGGAGGACTTTGAAATGCTCAGATTAATTAAAAACATAAAATCAGGCTGTAGTTCATGCCATGCTGCGTATTTTCAAGTGTGAAATTGACCCAAAATGAGTTCTTTATGGCTATGGTAGTATTCTTGTGAACTCTCTGATTTATCAGAAGGGTACTAATAGAGGAGTTGTATAAAAATGAGATAGGGGTATCCAAGACTTAAATGTATCTTTGGGAATGTGGCGTGGTGTGCATGCACTTCTTTAAAGAGGATTAAATCCTTATTTATAACCTTTGATGGCATAAGTGTCACTTGGCTGAACAAAAATGCGGAAGTTTTGCCATTTTTCGGTGGGAATTGGACAACTTAAGCAATAACTAGTGTAGCAGAAAATTCCATCCCTTAAAAAAAAGGTAGTGCATGTAAACAGTTTGTAGGAATAGGTGTCAATAACACAAACTTACTGAATGCATAACTGGTATTTCTTTTCATGCATCTACTTGCCAGCTGGTCTTTTTGACTTCTTGCTCCCTTAAACCCAATGTTTTAAAAACAGTTTTCAGTAACTTCTCTGTCATATATAGGCAGGTGTAGGGAAGTCTACTGTACATTATTCTGGTGAGATCCCATGTAGGAACCTACAAACGTGGCTAGCCATAGGATTTGAATATGTAGTCAATATAAAATGTCATTTATGTAAAAAGAGCCTTGCCATTCAAGACAATTGCTTCACAAGAGGATTAGTCTCATATAGCTTTCCAAAGATACCAGAACAGAACTGAAGTCCCTTGAGTCAGAAGGAAACTGAAATGCTTTCCCACAAAGCTTATCACTAGCCTGTGCCAAACAGAGTTATCTAGTCTTATACAATTATTTTCTTCATTTATGATACCTAGTGACTTAAAAACAGTAAATATTTCTGGTTTTTCTGGCATCTACTAGTGGAAATATTTCTTGAAACGTTGTTTACACTTCAATTGTAGCTATGAAGTAATAAATGGTAACAACTTTTTTGAGATAACTGCATTCAGCTTCTTGTGCAGTGTTTAATCACAGAATCAGCAAGGCTGGGAGAGACCTTCAGAATCATCAAGTCCAACCACCAACCGAGCACCAGCACCATAATCACCCCTAAACCGTATCCCCAAAGTGCTACATCCAGACACTCCTTGAACAGTTCCAGAGACAATTATTTCACCACCTCCCTGGGCAACTTATACCACTCAGGCAAAATTATTTTTTCTAATATATAATTTGAACCACCCCTCGTGCAACCGAAGGCCATTTCCTCTCATCCTTCCACTTGAGACATAGTAAAAAGACCAGCTCCCACCTGGCTATAACCTCCTTTCAGGTCATGGAGATCAATAAGGCCCCCCGAGCCTTCTGTTCTCCAGACTAAACAACTGCAGCTTCTTCAGCTGCTTGTCTTAGGATGTTTTTTAGACGATTTTCCAGCTTTGTTACCCTTCTCTGGACATACTATTAAGATAGTCTACATGCTAATATAAAGAAACTATGCAGTGATACTTCGTAAATTCTGAAAACGTTCTTTCATTGTTAAAATGCAATACTTTATTTTAGCAATAATAGTTGATCTGAAATATTTCTTCTTGCACTAGATCTCTTTTGGTCCTGGATGACATTTGGGATTCCTGGGTGTTAAAAGCATTCGATAATCAATGCCAGGTTCTTATCACCAGCAGGGACAGGAGCGTAACAGATGCTGTGGCTGGTAAGGAACAGTTTCCTCTCCTGCATCATGGATTTTATGTGTCTGTGTCTGCAATTTGTTCATGTGAACTTTCAAAAGAATCTGATAGAATCTGTCTATCAATTTGTGCACAAGTGGCAAGGTTTTAGAATTCTACTCTGTAAGACTTTATGCTCTTTGTGAAATGTTACATGTTATCCTGAAAGTTATATGTTTACATTGAAGAGTGCAGTGATTCTCAACAGAATAAATTAACCTCTATGACATTGATGCTGTTAGAGTGATTATCTCTACACTCTTCAGCAGTGACTGCCCATAATGCATTAGTAATTATTAACTTATAGTCCATTTTTTTCTATTTATATATCTCTAATGTAACCTGATTCTGGTAAGTAGAATTTATACCTTTCTTAGTCCGATAAAATACTGTGCAAAAAGTCATGAACCAGGTCCTTTGCTCCAGATTTTACTTGGAAGATGCTTTGAATTTCCATAGAGTTTTTTGCAATTGTTGAAATTTTTTCCATGTTTCTGTTTCTAGGCAATAAATATGAGGTTCATGTGGAAAGTGGACTAGCACATGAGAAAGGACTGGAGATTTTATCCCTATTTGTGAATATGAAAATATCAGAACTGCCAGAACAAGCTAACTCCCTTGTAAGAGAATGCAAAGGTATTCTAGTTGCTCTAGTTGTCTCTTATAGGCTCTGTGTCATACCATTTACCACTGAATGTACTTTTTTTTCTTCTATATTTTGACTTAAAAATAGAGAAGGGAACATCCTTTAATACTGTTAAGTAAAATATAAGTGGTTGTTAAATATTTTGGGGGTTATTTTAAGCTAAACAGATGTCTCTTGTTGATTTCTGAGTAGTTTTTTTCAGTTTATTTTCCCTCTGTACCACAATTACACTTAAATGTGGTGAGTTTGCAGATAGCTACATGGAATACATATTTTATTTGTCTCTCCTCCACACCTCAAGAATTTAATCAGTGTATTGGGAAAATTACCTGATTCAGTCACTTGATCATCAGCTATTGGATTGTGCTCCTTGAAGACCTCTAAAATTGCTTTAATCTTTTCCTTCAGGTTCTCCTCTTGTGATATCCTTGATAGGTGCATTACTGCGAGACTTTCCTAGCCGTTGGGAATACTATCTCAGGCAGCTGCAGAATAAGCAGTTTAAAAGAATAAGAAAATCTTCCTCTTACGATTACGAAGCCCTTGATGAAGCAATGTCCATAAGTGTTGAGCAGCTGGATGACAATTACAAAGACTACTATAAAGACCTCTCCATCCTCCCAAAAGATGTCAAAGTTCCTACTAAGGTAATGATAGCAGTGCAGAAATCTTGTAATTTTTAGTGAGGTGCGAACAACAACCTTGAAGAATTCTTAAAATTTGTAATTGTCGTATATAACTTCTACAGTATGTAGCTTAATAATAATTACTAGATTGGATAGATTTGGTCCATTATTGTATCATGGTTTGTATTGTTACTGGTCAAATTAAAATACTCATAACTGAATCAACATATTCATAATGTTTAAGAAGAATGTGCATTCTGTGTACTGTTTTTTAATTAGATTGTGATTGAGCTCACTGAAAGCTTAAAAACTGTTAAGTGGAATTTGTCTCCTTTTATGATCACCATAAATCAGCACAAATAGATCAAAGATAGGTCAACTTGTAATATCTGTCCTGTGGTTTAGTGTGAAGGAATTGGTAACTTACTGAATTAATTACCTTTTGTAATGTGTCTATATTTGTTAGCATGCATTTTGTTGTCAGTTAATTTATAGCCTTTTACAATATTCATACGAATCATACTATGACTTGGTTCTGATTCTTTTCTCTGTTAATGTGGTAATATTTTTTAGGTTCTCTGTATTCTTTGGGATATGGAAACTGAAGAAGTTGAAGATATCCTACAGGAATTTGTTAACAAATCACTGTTGTTCTGTGATCGTAATGGGAAGTCATTCCATTATTATTTACATGATCTTCAACTTGACTTTCTCACAGAGAAGAATCGCAACCAGCTTCAGGTAGTGTATCAACTAATACTTACTTTCAACTTTACTCTCCAAAGCCTGAGCATTTTTCAGAAAATGTTGCTTTGTTAAATGGTATCCTGAGTAGGTTCATAGCATAGGTCCAAATCAAGTTTAACTTAATGCTGACTAATTAAAAATACTTATTTTCAACTTGAAACTGTGGAGTGATTTCTTGATGGTTCCATTTTTCAGCTAGGAGACTAAACTGAGAGAAGATTCTATATCCATTATTTCTTCATCAGATGTTTCCAGCAGGAGGTGTAATATTCCACTGCTGATTCCAAAGACAAGAAGATCCTACTAGAATAGGAACTTTCTTCTGTAATGCAGAGAAACGCTTTTTGCTCCCTTTTTTTCAACTTAAGACAATACTTTCAGGAAGATGACCTGAAGGACAAGGCAGAAAGAGTAGATATGAAGAAAAGGCAAGATTTTAGACTTGATTTAGATCTGTATATGTAAGGGTCCTTTTTTTGTTGGCTACCCACATTGAACATGAAGAGAGATTTGGTAGCTAATCTCAGTCTGAGAAGGAAGGTTAACAGCTTGCTTTTCTGTCTTTTAATATCCAGGGAATATTTCTGGAGAAGTCTTTAGCAATAAATTAAGTTAGGTGTACAATTTTGGTAGGCCAGCTTTTTTTATTTCATTTGTTGACGTATTACAATTGAGAAACAATATTATTCCTCAATGCCATTTACAATATAATATCAACAATGCTTGTAATTCCTCCATACTGGAAACGTGTTTTTCTTCACATTGCAGGAGCTACATAAAAACATAGTAAATCAGTACAAGAAATACTACAAACTCAATCCACCTGTTCTCTCTCAAGAGGATTGCATGTACTGGTACAACTTTCTAGCGTATCACATGGCGGGTGCCAACATGCAGAAGGTGGGTTCTGACAAGTGTCCTTTGTTTCCCTTTTTGACCCACTCTTACCTCTGCTTTTCCCTCCAGGCCTTTTCCCAGCTGAGCCTCTCTTCCCCCAGACTTTAGTCCAGCTGGGTAAACACTCAACGTAGAGTCTTTAGGAGGTCCACTGATAGTCACTGTCCCTTACAAAAACTACTTTATTTCTACCCTTTGTATCTTGTCTTTTCAACCAGTTCTTGAGAAGAATTCCTATTTTATACCATAATAGCTTGTGGTTTTTCTTTTCAAGAAGCTTTAATAAGAAGTCTTCCCTAAACCTTTTTGAAAACCCAAACTCTATTTATTGTATAATAATACAAGTAAATTGATTTCATCAGAGAATTTCATCAGTTAGTTACTTTATCTTCAGAAGTCTTGTTAGTTTTTTCCTCTTATACAGATTTGTGTGTAAAAATTCATTATCTGATTTCAAAAGCAAAAAACCCCATCAAGAGTTAGATGGGCAAGTCTCTTGTTTCCAGGATTGCCTTGGCACCTTTAAAAAATTGCTGTAATTTTTGCCAACTACTTTTCTTTAGATATTGAGCTAGTATAAGATGCAAATCATGCAGAAAGATTAATAATTAGTAGTTTCACTTGAATTTGAGTTTCACATGCATTGAATAGCATTTGATCTTGGTTGTTAATTGCTTTATTTCACATGTACTCAAACCTTTTCATGTGAGCTTCTTTCAAGATAGCTTATCTGATTCATCATATAATACACTTGGTGGATTTGTCTCTTATAGCAACCTTCATCATTAACATTGGCTGCAAATCCAAGTGTTTTGGATCATATTTATTTCATTATCTTAGTTTCTTTAGTTTCGATGTGCTGTGAAAATGTTTTTGTTAGTAGCCTTTTTACACTTTGTAGAATTAGCTTCTCAGAAGACTTTAGCCTGGCTCATTATAACTGTATGCTTCCCGGAGTTTATATTCTGTCACTTATTTTTCATCATTTTGACATGATTTCTGTTTGTTGGAATGCTGATAAAGCTGGGAGGTATTCCTTTTCTTTTTTTAACCGTGATAATCTTTTAATCCTTGTGGTATTTACTGACTGTAAATTGGAATATGCTTTAAAGCTGTGCAATGTTGTTGCTAAGCAGTTTTTTTAAAGGAGGTCTAAAGAAAACATTGGACCAACACTTGCTAAAGATGGTCATCTAACTATTAAGGGAAAAGAAAACGTTCAATGTTCTTTTTTGCCTAAGTCTTTAGTAATACTTTAGTAATGCAATCAAGATGCAGGGAACAGGAAATTGCATAAGTTTTCAACTAGAGACAGTTGTACCAAAATGTGTTAAATGCCTGATGTATTTGCTGTTGTTTTTCTTTTTCCCCTAAGTAGATTCTGTTGTGAAACTTCCGCTCTGAACATGAATTTGTGTTTCTTGTAGGAGCTACGTGATCTTATGTTTTCTTTAGATTGGATTAAAGCTAAAACAGAATTGGTAGGGCCTTCTCATCTGATCCATGAATATGTAGAATATAGCTCAATCCTGGATCAAAAGGTATGATACTAAAAGGTAAATGATCTGTCTGTTCCAAATACTACTTTCTATTTTGTAATTGCATTTTGTTTGATGTATGTATATGGCAGGTATATATAAAGCTTAAAAAACTGAAGCATAAAACCAATATCAAGTTGAACTTTAACTTGGAGGGGATAAAAATGAAGGCAACTCAGTTTTCTGTTTCAGTTTGAACTTCAGTGTGTAAGTGACTGGTCGTGGAACTCAGTAACTGTAGTGATCAATATCTAGTGGTGAGTACATAAGGTACTCTGCTTTTGAGGAGGTCCACAATTATGCTGACTTGGAATAGTCTTTCTGATATTTCACACTGCATGTTAAATAAATCACTATTGCCAGTGTTCTTTGTTTGAAAAATAAGGATATTATTCTTTCTGAATAGGATAATGAAACCTTTCAATCTATTGTATGTACTTGCTAATAGGACTTAATAGAAAAATAGAGCTAAGAATGTTAGCTGTATAGAAACTTAAAAAAGCAAAGGGCACCTAGGAAATAAATCCTAAAATAAATCTAGGTTATCAAATATACTCTGCTCTGTATTTAGGATAGCACAATGCGTGAGAATTTCCATGAATTTCTGTCTTTAAATGGGCACCTCCTTGGACGGCAGCCATTTCCTGACATCATCCAGCTGGGTCTCTGCCAGCCAGAGACATCCGAGGTGTATCAACAAGCCAAGCTACATGCTCAAAGAGTAACAGGAACATTTTATTTGGAGTGGATGTAAGTAGCTGCAGTCCATCTATTGATGTGCTGATCCCTTGACCAAGGAAATCATTTAATGTACAACTAAATACAATGTATGGCTAACAGAATTACCTTTGTAAGAACTGCTGGGGTTTTTTTCTGGAAAAAGAAAATGTAATAGTATTCAAGGACTTGTGGGAGAAGGGAGGGCCCGGATATGTAAGGCCAAAACTTAGTAATAATTACATGAAAGCAAATTGAGTAATGTGTTTACTTCTATGTTCAATTATTGTTCCTTTTAAATAACAATGCAAAGATGAAAATATACTTTGAAACTTCTTTAAATAATTTTATTTTAAAGTTAGAATTGTAGTGCAAGTGTTGGATATATTAGAGTATGTTTTTAGGTTTTAAAGTAAACTGTGGCTTTTAAAAGGAGTGAATGTTGGAGTTTGTGTTTCCTTTATTAGTTCAGCATGAAGGCTAGTGGGTTGGTTGTTTTATTTGTTATAAAGCTTGCTGCTCAAGATGTGTGGAAAAAGCGTTAATCTTCCTAGAGATGATTTTGAATAATACAAAGGCACTCATCTAAATAATTTTCTTACACTATAGAAATAAAAAATCCTTGAAAAACCTCTACCGTCTGGTTGTTCGTCCACATAGAGATGCTGTGTACCATGCCTGCTTTTCTAAGGATAGACAAAGAATAGCATCATGTGGAGCTGATAAAACGCTTCAGGTAAGATACCTGTGCATGAGTGAAAAGAGATGCTGCTACCTTTTCACAAACACTTGTTAAACAGTCCTATCGCTTTTCTTCTGTTGCTATGTGGAAACATTTGGATCTAGATCGTAACTGGAGACAAATGGTTGAAAAGGATGTGTTATTGCATAAACATCAAATTGCATGTTTAGACTAGTAAGCATTATGTTCTAGGTTCAAGAGCTAAATGATGTGATTTTAGGGTTTAAATACCCTCACCGCCATAATGTGTGAACATGAAATGCCTTTTAATGATACGGAAAGGTCACAGCCTAAGTAATACACCCCAGCTTATTTAATATTTGCTTGCAAAAAATGTTATTTCCACTCACAGTAGACCTTCTACAGTACTGAGAAGCAGTAAGATGTTTCAGTTACAGCTTTGCTATTTGTATGGGATGGTAGAGGACATTATGCCACTTCGGTGTTTAATTAGTGAAATGCCTTAATGCAAAAGAAATTATCTGTGGAGAAAACCCCTGAAGCTGAGGGCAATATTAAATTGGAAACAGGCCCAAAGTGCTTAGATAGCAGATTAGAAGAGCCAGAGAGGAACGTGACTAATGCAAATTTGCCAGCAGTCTGCCTGGAGGGGAGTCAGCCAACTCTCAAGAAAACTAGCAATGAGCCAGCCAGTTACCTGGTAAAGTACCCATATTCCAGACAGCCAAAGGTAAGGGAAAAGAACAACTTTGCTGCAAGCCTTTGGTATTGTTTTGGATGCTTGAGAAATTGAGTACTAAGTTGCTGTTCATTTGGCTACTTAATGTGGTGTTACTGGGTTTTTATTTGCTTATTTTATTTGCTGGCCTGTACGGCATTATGGTCATGGCATCCACTTAAGGAGATGCCTGGTGAATGTACTCATGCTGTGCTGCAGTAACTGTGCTGGGCTTCTGTACTTAATAGCCTCATTATTGACACTGCAGATTGCTTATTTTTTTTCTTCATTTTACGCCCAAAAAATCTGTGGATTGCAATTGCATTTAAAGCAAACTTTTGTTGAAAAAATAACAGGCAAATTAGTCATAATCCATGAATTTCAGTTTTCAAGGCTACTTAAAAAATGATGGCTAGATTAAGAACAGATATTCTGCAGAACTTCCTGTGAAGGTATATTTCCTCTTACTTTGGTACTTACGTTCTTATTTGAACAAATACCAACCATTTAATTGTCATTGATATTCCTGTTCAATAAGAAAATATTCTGAAAAGTGCTGTAAAGAACACCTTGTGGTTAGTTTTAATAATTAAAAATATGTAACTTAAGATGGAGAAGGAGACCTGATTTCCACCCCCTGCCCACCCCACATTGTAAAGTTAAATCCCAGAATCTGAGGAAATTGATTGATATGTAACACTTTTCCCCACCTGTCCTTTCATTGCCTCTGTCTAACTTGGGATTGAAATGTGTGTTATCCTGTCAATTTTTCTCTCCCTTTTTTTTGATTTTTATTCCTCCAATCATCAATGGGTATTGAAATTCCTACTTTCCACTGATTAAAAAACATATAAAACTGGAATTTGTAGTTTTAAGAATAATTTAGATTTTGTTAATAGATAGTGTTTTGCAGTTACTATTAAAAAAATACTGTGAAAGGGCATGGCTCTTGGCTTAAAGAGTGAGTGTAGAACAGAAATATTTTTTAAATCCGTTTTCACTAATTCTTTCTCTTACAATTTCTATCATCCTTGCAAAATTTTATAATTATGTTATTGTCCCTGAAATAATGAATGCTTTCACAATAAACCTATTTTTTAAAGAGCTTACATGAAGAGAGCTCTTTGAGATGATAAACTTATATATGTGTTTTTAAATTGTCTGTGAGTTAAAAGGTTTTACTGTTCCTTGGTTTAGGTGTTCAAAGCAGAAAGTGGAGAGAGACTCCTGGAGATAAATGCCCACGATGATGAAATACTCTGTTGCGCTTTTTCTGCAGATGGTGAATTTGTAGCAACTTGTTCAAGTGATAAAAAAGTCAAGGTAAGGGAATGAGGAAAAGGCAATTATTTTTTCAAAGTAATAAAACTATTTCTATTTAACCAACTCAGCTCAGGTTCTTAAGACTAAAGGTGTTTTAAACTGTCTTAAATGTTACGTGGATAATTCAATATGTGACAAACAGAAAACCCCCACTTGTTACATAATATAAAAGATGCTTAATGTTAACATCATAGGTGCAGAATTAACCATTTATTTTATTTGTACTATCAGATGTTTCATTCTAACTAGAACATGATGTGTGAGTCTAGTCCTATTCATAACATGAGATGAATCTATCCATAATTCTTTTTTTAATGCTTCTTTGCTGTTGCCTGTTTGAGATTTTTCTGTTACCTATTTGGGATTTTTAGTTCCACGCTGTATAGCAAAACCTTGCTGAAATTCCAGAATTTACCAGATTCTAATCTGAATTATGACTTTTCACTTCATAATGCCTTGCTTCTTTTTTTCAGATATATAATATTTGCCTTCAAAATATTTTTGAGGTGTTATTAAGAACGTTTTAGGACTTTAACTGTATTTCAGCATAGTTTCCAGATTTTTAATAGTTAATTACTTCCAATATATTTAAAAGTCCTTTTCATCTTTCAATTCTTCCTAGATCTGGAATTCAAGAACAGGCAAGTGTGTGCGTGCATATGAAGAGCACTCGGAGCAGGTCAATTGCTGCCAGTTCAATAACAGGAGTGGTCAGCACCTTCTGGCCACCTGCTCAAATGATACTTTCATCAAAGTAAGTGCAAAAGGTTGAGATTATTCTCCTGCTGTTTGTCATAACAGGGTAGTTACTGGTGTATAAATATATCTAAACACTGGAAGTTAATGGTTTTTCTTAATGAGCCTGGTAGAAGAGAGGCGGCAACGGATTAAGAGTACTGACTACAACTCTGTAATTAGATTTCAGCATGGCAGAATAGGAGTGTTTATACCAAGCACAGGAGAATGGGCAAGTGCTCTAATTGGTAGGGCATGAAGGTGAGGGCTTTGGCAAGACATAGAGGGTGGGATGGGAATGGAAATAAAATATCTGATTAAAAACAGTGTAAGAAAAACCTAAGGCATACATTTAGCTTTGTTTTTTAGAAAACAGCAGTAATTAGAAAAAACAGATGTTGGAAGATTAGAGGGGAAAATAACCAGCATTATGTTTTTGTTTAATATGTTACACATCTAGTGTAGCAACATGTTTTTTGATTAAATTGATTTGGCATAGTAAAGAAATGAGCATGGAAGCCAGGAAAATAACAATAAACAATAGAGAGTTTTGTCAGGTTAACTTGCTTTCAGTGTTCAGACCCGGAGGCAGTACAGATACATGCAAAGAACAGATGCTGGGCAGCTGAAGTTTGCCTCTGAGTGAAGGGGGAAACTAGGAGAATCGAGTAAGAGCTAGACACTGGCAAATGAAAAGTGCCATTTCACAGTACAAATCAGGAAATAATTTTAACTGGCACTGAAGATGCCCTGGCTGTATACTCGTGCCTCTGAGGCCCTGCATGTACTTTTCTTATTCTGCAGTGGTATGATTCAAGAAGCCAACTCTGCAAAACCCTGTGATGGGATTGGTTTTCTGCTTCCTTGCGTCCCTGTAGTGGCTCAGTTGTTTAGTTCCAGTGCAAGAGAATTGCTGGGAGTAGACAGCAAGAAGTGAGGTTGTTGGGGGGGACAGCTGTCGCTTCCAGCTGTGGCCAGCAGTTGGAATTGGGAAGTTTTGTCTGAAGGGTTCTTGCAAGAGCTTGTGTTTGTGTGAACTGGAGGTAAAATACAGTTATGATCTGATGGCAAGGTCGAGAGAAGAGGCTTTTGTGCTGATCTCCTGAATGCCTCAAGAGATGCATTGGCTGTCTGAATCTGCCACCCTGGAACAGGTTGATTCAGAAGAGACTTGTTTAGAATGACCATTTTTATACTGCCGGTGTGGTTAAGGTTTCAGACAGTGTTTGACAATTTCATGAACAATGAGTAACAGAATTGAAGTGTGCTCAGTAATCAAAAGGGCCTGATTGTTTTTTAGAGAACATCATACGTGCACTGTTCAAGTGACTGTTCTTGTTTTGAGCTCTCACTCTCATGCTCAGTTGCATAATTTTTTTGTTATAAATAGGAGGAAGTGTGGACTATAGACTTGGAAATCAGTGTATGTCAGAGGGATGGGGAGGAGGAGCCCTAAACAAAAAAAACCATATGAAACATTCTTTTAACTTTGTTATTGTGGATATGACAAGGAGGATATTCAGACTGTCCAAGACTAACTTGAGTGGTTTCATTTCTGTTAATGTGTGTAAGCTATATTTTTCTGTTTTTCAAAGCTGAAAAGGAATGAGGCAAGACAAAGCTTTTTTCTCACTCTGAGGAAACTTCCAATAACTTTGTGCTGGTCAAAGGCCTTGTCTGCACTGTACAGAAAGTTTTAACTAGATTTATGTAATTCTGATGCTAACAGTTTTCATGCACCTTACCAGATGGAGGTAAATTGTAGGTTAGCCCAGGGCAAAACATCCAGTCCATGAGCATGCGGGTAAAACTAAGAAAAAATAAAATTGATGTTTTGGTTGCAAGTGTATGATTTTGAGAAGAGCATGAACGATCTGTCTTTGAATGATTCATGAATATGATGATCTTTATATGTTTATTTCTCTTACAGATTTGGGATTTGAATGAAAAATACTGTAGAAATACGATGATAGGTCATGAAAATTCTGTCAATCACTGCAGATTTTCTCCAAATGATGAATATGTTGCTAGCTGCTCGACAGATGGAACAGTAAAGGTACACAGTATATTTTAAAATCAGCTCTTTGTTCTGAGGGTGGATGGGCATTTTTTGTATCAAATGCAAAATATGTATGAGAAAATTTTGTGTCTACATGATCAGCTTTAATGAATTAAATCCAGAAATGGTTGATTATTGGTCTCATTTGTAATGCAAGATTTTGAAGCAGCTTGTCCAGTGCTAGGGAAAAAAGTTGACTGCCTTCAGTTGCCATTAAATTCTAACTAGCCTCCTTTTGAATAGTTTTCCCCCTAATGTGCACTTTCTTAAGAAAACTTGAGGGGCGAGTAAAAATTGTTAAAACACAAATAGTGTTTTTAGGTTAATTGAAAGTTTTGTCATCTCTGAAAATGAATAATCAGGAAACATAAAAATTAAAAGCAATTTCTATGTGCCATTTTCTGGTATACACTAGAAGAGAACTGAGAGGATTGTGTTTTTCTGAGAATTGTAAGTATTATTCTTATTGCCTTTAGTTGCAACAGAATTATGCTATTTCAGAGTGGCAATTCTTAAACCACTATTATGTTTCTATGTAGTTGCTAAATCAGGAAAGAAGAATTGCTGTAGCTGTTTTTATAAGGAAAAATGTGGTGAAGGGGACATAAGCATTCTGTAGATTTTTGGCAGGTCTCTCAATAAAATTAAGGTGCAAAGCCAGATGTATGCTAGATCTCTCATGGTGAGTGGATTGTTTATAGAGTTGCAGGGCAGGTGTTATTTTTGATTTTATTATTTTGTTAAGTAGAAGTTGAGGCAGCATTGTGTCTGGAATGATAAGAGGGAAAAACCCAAGGAGAGGGTTCTGCTACAGAATAATCCTCTTTGTGGTTTGTTTTTATTTCTTAATTTGTTTTTCTCCTTTTTTTTATATAAATAATTTGGACTTGTGAATATTCTAATGCTATTTGTTGATGAGGGAAAGTAACAAGGGGCTTCTGTTGTATTTTATTCCCTGCCCTTTTGTCTTGAAGTAGTTGGGAGCTCTCTCCTGTTGTATTTTGTACCTACATCAGTGAAAAGAGATTGTGTCTATTTCCTGTTTGTTGCAGCTTTGGGCAGCACGCTCAGGAAATGAACTGAAAAGTATTGAGATAAAAGATTTCTTCAAAAATGCAGATGAGCAACCAGATGATGTGGAGGTTTTAGTAAAATGTTGCTCTTGGTCCAGAAATGGTGACATGATTTTGGTGGTAGCCAAAAATAAGCTTTTGGTAAGTACATCACTACATCACTTCAGTCATCTTTTGAAGGTAGTGTATTACAATATAGGTGGAAATTATGATTACAGATAAAATTCCAGGCCATTAAGTTCTTTCAGATGGAAGGTACCTGATTTCCAGCGTGTCTAAATAAAAATATGTGGTCAACAAACTTGTGACTAAGAGAAATACCTTCTGAATTCAGGAGTGTACACTGTTGAGCACATAAGCTTTTTGTCAGTAGTGAAGTCATTCAAACAGGGTTCCTGTTGTGATTATGTGTTCACAGCTTTTTGGTACCGAAACATGTGGTTTGTTAACACAAGTCATTGTCAGCCATCACAGTACAATCCAATACTGTGACTTCTGCCCTGGAGATGAGTTAGTAGCTGTTGCTTTGTCTCACTGTTCTGTTGAGGTAAGTGATTTTCTACACTATATCACTGAAGACTACTTGGAATTAAAAATGTTACATTTGTCCTAATAGTTTCTTGTTTGCAGAGATAAAACAAATACAGCTATTTTAGCAGGCTTTTGATGTGCTCCATTCTTTTTAATTTTCATCCACTTCTTAAATTTAAAATATCAGCCGGGAAATAATGTTTTGAAGTTATATGTTCACTTTGGACAATGGAACCCACATTTACATAAAACTAGACTAGTCTAAGTTTATCTAAAGCTACTCTTGTCACTCTCAGAAATATTGCTTAACTCAAACCAAGCCAAACCCTCTCTCCTCTGTGTGCTGGTACATAAGAAGGAAGGAAACACCTAGAATAACTTTGAGACTAGCATGGCTAGAGTAGATCTGTACAAATGTCAAGTTTGGGTTGGTTTGGGGTTTTTTGTTGTTGTTGTTTGTGGTCTTTTGGTTTTGCAATCTATATGGTCAAGTTGAAATTGTATTTGTTTTTATACTGTGATTTTTTTTTTTCCCCCCGTGTCTTTTAAAATTATAGCAAAGAGGCTGCTGATTCCCTGACCACTGGAATGTGATAAACAGGAACAGTTCTTGTTACATCTGATTTCAGAATAAGAGTTAAGAAAATACTAGAGGACGTAGTAATTAAGTGTATTTACACTGGTTTTGCTTTGAATGCAATCTAAATCCATTTGATTTTTATTTCATATGTTTATTGTAGTTATGGAATATTAAGTCTTTATCAAAAGTGGCATATTGCAGAGGACACATGAGCTGGGTTCACTGTGTGGCATTTTCACCAGATGGATCTTTATTTCTGACTTCATCTGATGATCAGACAATACGTGTAAGATAACTTTTTGTTTTTGAAATATCTTAATTTAGACATGTACTATTAAGTTATTCATTAAAGCAATTGTTTATTGTAAAATTATGTATCATACTAAATACATAAAAATATACTTATGTACTTTGCACATAGGTTTACTGTCAGTATAAATTTAAATATTTCCTAGAAAATAATTTACATATACAGTAAAATGTGCTGGCTTTTTTTCTTTGTTTGCTGTTTATCTAAATTTCCTCTATATGATTTTTTTTAAGTCTGGTGGCACTTCAAGAGTAATTGTAGCCTTCTGTTTTGTTTTACATTTTCTCTGAATTGGGAATTTTGAAGCTTTTTGAGGATTCTAGCAGACTTGGTATGTTTCATTGTTAGATATATTTGCATGTTAATACTTAGGATAGATTTCTGTAATTGTAATGCCTCATTAAAACCTGTGAAAGTAGAACTATATCTTACCAAGGTAACCTTTCCTTTTCTCCCAAGTTAACACATATATTCTTGAAATTTTGAGAGCAATTGAAGTATAGAAATCTGCACTTCATATTTTTTGTAATTGAATTTTAATGCTGCTCTTTGGATTAGAAAACTTTGGATGTTACAGCTATGACTCTAAAGACAGTGGAGTGTCATAGTCAGCCTAGAAAAAATAGTTCTATTTCATCTGTTGGAATCGCTATAGTAATTGCACAACTTTCCCTAGTAACAAAACCAGCAGAAGCATCATTTTCATTGTTTTAGAAAAATCAGTGTTACTTGCAAGTTGATAAGCCTTTGGTTTACAGGTGCTGTTATTCAGCAAGTCTTACATCTTATTCTTTAATAAAGCTAATGAAATACTGTGTTCTTCAACAGATTTGGGAAACAAAGAAGGTGTGCAAGTCTTCTGATGCTGTGCTGAAAAGTGAACTAGATGTTGTATTTCACAATGGTGAAGTGATGATTTTAGCGATCTACAATCAGAAGCATTTACAAGTAAGATGTATTTCTCTGTATTTTAGTTTGAATGTTACCTGCAAATCTCAGTAAGAATCTGAGGATGCACTGAAAGAACTGCTTGTTCTTGGCTTTCAAGAATTGAATCTGTGGCAGATGACTCAATGCATGATAACACTTTTGTATCTAGAAACTGTGCCTAGTTTAGTAAGGGAAAAAATGGGGTTTGAGGGGAAATTTTGAAATGTTGAGCGAAATGTTGAAACTGAATGTGGATACAGAGGAACAGAACTCTTATCCCTTCATCTCCTTCAGTGAAGAGCTGGGAGAAAGCACAGCCAATGGAGTTACACCTATTTACATTCAGAAGCAGTTTAGAATGTTACTTTTTAATGTTTCTGAACTGTAACATCTGTATCAGCTGTTGTGTAATGGTGTAGTCTCATTTGAATTAGTAGAATTGATCTCTGTGTTCATGATTAGTAATTTCTGTCATAACTTTACTTGAACCATTTCCTAGAGAAAGATGATGCTTAGATTGTCTGCCCTAAATACACCATTCTGACAACCTGTAGACATGTAGCCATGCAGTAGAAAGAGAACATTTTTCACCCTTGCGCAAGAAGAGAAATTGACTGAAAAGACAAATTGCATGTACACTGTGATTTAACAGTGTACCTCTGCTATCACGTCTCTCAAAGTTTTTCTTGGAACCGTGGTGCTTTAGCTTCTGTAATTTGTAGTCTCTCAGTACAGGAGTCCTTACTCACCCTTTGAGGTGCAATGTGTTCATTTCTAAACACTTCACACTGGTAGGAACTTGGTTGTAAACTTGGTTGTAAATTATTGTATTCTAAAGGTATTTTTCCCCCTGTGGAATTGAGTGTGATATATTGCATGTGCTAATAAGCTTAAAGTCATGCTTACAAGTTGCACCTGAATTATTTTATGTTCTGTTTGGCATAGGCCGTTTAATCTGGCTGGCAAGGTAAATTTGAGCATGAGGCTTGCTCTATATGGTTTTTGGAATTTGTGGGTAGCATTTTGATTTACTGTTTCCTGTAATCAGACAAACTTTAAAAAGCCTTCTAATAATGAGATGTGTTTCCTTCTGCAAACTTATCCTGTCCAGAGACCATTCTATGGAGATAGTTACGCTGACCTTCAAGGCAAGTGGTTTATGGAAGTAACTCATTCCTGTAATTTAAAGTTAGTAACTGTTTCCTTTGGCATTCTCAGCTCTATATTGTAACTTAAGTTTAGATTTTGAAATACTGTAATAACTTAATTAATTTCCTTTCTTACAGCTTATCAATGGAAATACAGACAATGTTATTATGCAGACAGCAGCCCAGGAATCCCCCATTTCCTGCTGTTGCTTAAGTGAAGATCTTAAATTTGCAGCCTTTGGACAGGAGAGTGGAACAATAAAGGTATTAAATCCTAAATTTGATTTTAAAAATAGTAGGAAAACATGCATCTTTATGTTTTTTTTAAAAGATAAATATAATTTGCATGACTTTGTACAATATTATTCTTCAATATAGTAATTTAATTTACTTTTGTGAGTGATGTCTAAATTAATATAACTTAAAGGTAATGCTGATAATCTAGCTCTGAATTTCATTTTTCCCAGACTAAGCTAATAGGAATTTTTGGTTGCTTCAGTCTGGTGCCATAAAATCATATATTTACAGCCTCATGTTTTTCAAAAAAGAATTTGCATGTTCTTGTTTTCCTCAAGTGTGTCAAATAAAAGCAATGATTGCATTCTTCATTGTAAAGGTGCTCCAGCTGTCAGACGGGACAGTTCTGAAGTCCTGGGAGGCCTACAGGACATCTGTGCAGCATTGTCGATTTACACCTGACTGCCAGACTCTCATCCTAAGTGCTCATGATTCACTTATACAGGTTTGGCAAATATTAAAAAAGCTAATGTTGTAACTTCAAATAAGGTGTTTTTATACTATAGATAATGTAAACTCAGTAAATGACTACTGTATGCTGTGTTGCTCCATCCAGGGGCAAGGGCCTGTAGAAAGTGTGGCCTTTATGCCTTATGTGATAATGAATATTACAGATTTTCTGGTTTTGCTGCTGTGGATGATAGACAGGTGCCAGCTGCTTTGAGAAGAGTAAAAGGAACATTAATTGTCAAACACAGTGACTCAGCCTTTCCGAAGGGAGGGTTTGGGATGCTGTGTGTGGTAGGTCAGTTGGGGAAACTGCTGAGGTGCCTGAAAGTTACTGGTTTACTTTTGCTTTTTAAATTACCAGTTAATTTTAAGTATCAAATTCACTTTGAAAATAAGATTATGTGTATTAGAGGGAACTTTGTCACAGGTTGACTATTAAATACTATGGCACCCTCCATCTTCAGCATCTCTATTAGGGATCTCTTTAGTATCTAACATTTTAATTAATTGCCACCACCATAAGAATTTTTTATTAGTCCTGTGACTTAAAATTCAAAACGTTAGTTCATGCTTCTTGAGTTTGCTGTTCAATTTTTTAAAAAGCCACGTATTTAATTTTTATTATTAGGTATGGAATTGGCAATTGAGCGAATGTGTGTTTCTAAGAGGGCACAAGGAAGCAATCAAGGATTTTAGACTTTTGGAAAGTACAAAACTTCTCTCTTGGTCATTCGATGGAACAGTTAAGGTGAGTAAAAGGTTGTGAATTGACAAATCACATCAAATATGTTTGACTGTCTCTTGTAACATTTGGTATTTACTCCACTTCGTGAGAACACACATTTTATGGACTTGATTGTAAAGTGTAAACTGACTTTTAAGACAAAATTTTGGATTTTCTATTTTAGTAAGATGTACACTGTTGTATTTTAACTATACCAGTGAGTATAACAAAACACTGGCCACATTAGAACTGTCTAGCTGAGTTTTATCCCTTATACAATGTGTAAGATGCAAGTGTTTTAAGCTTTTTACTGCATTAAAAAAGAGCCCTATTTTTTCTGTATATCTTGTAGGTTTGGAATATCACTACTGGAAACACAGAAAAGGATTTTGCTTGTCATGGTGGTGCTGTTCTTTCCTGTGCTGTTTCACCTGATGGTAGTAAATTTTCATCTACTTCTGCTGACAAAACTGCAAAGGTTGGTTACCTTCTGTACAGAGATAAAAATGATGCCTTATTTGTCCTGAAAAGTAATCTATATTTTTCATTTTGAGGTAACTAGTGATTATTCAAGTTATCCTGTTGTATTTCTAGTTTTAAGTTTCTTATATCCATCGACATGTTTCTAAAGCTGTTGCAGTCATTTGCAATTGATCTTGGATATAACTTAAGCCTAGTGGCTTCTGTAAAAATAAAATGCATGTTTAATGCACAGCTTTGTGCAGAACACTTTGTTTCTCTGTATTGATTTGTTGATAGCCTGACATTCTTAATTTTGAAAGTTAAGAAAAATTTCTGAAACTTCCAGTGAAGTTTCTGTTTGTAGGTTCAGAAGGCAGGTGCACAAAGTAGTGAACTGGGGCTACCCCATTATATTCCTAAAGCATTTAATTAGATTTTTAAAATATAATTTTCAATTGATTGATGAGTCCTATTTCTATGAACAGATTTAACTTTCTTGTAAATAAATTGGTTTCTGTAAAAAGTATATTCCAAGGAAAGATGCATAGTCACAGTCAATTCAGTAATTTGTAGAAAGTGCATTCTTGTGTGATGCAGGTAATAAAAAGAAAACCAGACGCTAGAGTGTAATACATTTACATAAATGCACGTATAAATATGCATGCGTATAAAAAGCCTTATGTATATTTTAATGCTAATGCCTTTTAGAAATAAGTCATAATTGGTTTTGAACTTGTCTTTTTCACTTCTCTGTAATGCTTTCCATTTAGATATGGAGCTTTGAAAGTTCCTCTGTTCTTCATGAACTGAAAGACCATGAAGCCTGTGTGCGGTGCTGTACTTTCTCTCCTAATAACAAACTATTGGCTACTGGAGATGACAAAGGAGAAATAAGGGTACTGCTCTAATCGTGATGTTTATTTTATAATTTATTGATGGTCAGTTCACACACAGAAGAGTTCTTACACTTCGTGCTCTGCATGTCTAATTCCTTAGCATTGTGGTGAACATCGGGGTGAAAATAGCCAAGTTTGCCGCATGAGGCAGTAGTTTGTAACCATATTGATAGATTTATGTTCCATGAATGCTAAGGAACTGATTCGCATGACTTAATAATAATTCTACTGTGACTTGAATGTGTGATTAAATCCTCTGTATAAGATACAGTTCTAAGACAAGAATTTTTTAAAAATTATTTTGTCAGTTCAAGTAGCATACTTATTTACAAGAGGTTGGCTTTTTTCTCTAATACAAAAAAAAATACATTTCAGGTTTCCTTATTTGAGGCTTTTTTTTCCTGTTGTGTTTCCTTCTATACATAATCCTTCCTCTCTTTTAGATTTGGGACATTTTAACAGGCACATTACTTCACTTCTGCTCCCCAGTTACTGTAGACGAAGGAGAACCAACCCATGGGGGCTGGGTAACAGACCTGTCCTTTTCTCCTGACAGTAAAATGCTTGTGTCATCTGGAGGTTATCTTAAGGTAAGCCTTCATATAATAAAATATTCTGTCACACCTAATTGAATGTCAGTACTCTGACAATTCGGACTAATTCAATAAACAAACCTGAAACATTTTACTTAACACAAAGCTTCTTCATTTTTGTGACAGTCTAGCACTTTTCACTTCTCGTATCTGCAAGTCCCCTGAAAAAGTCTTTTAAGAATTCAGATTTGGTTTCAAACTCCATACATCCATTTTTATTAACTTCAGATTTTCATTTGCAATGTCCTTCCTTAACATCTTTAATTTTAAAAATCCTGGTCATTTTTGTCTGCCTTGATATCCACTCAATTTTGACAGCAATTGTGTTCTTTATAGTGAGTAGAAAAATGCTTTTTATCAGGCTTTTAATTTTTTTTAAATACTGAGGTTAAATTTTGTCATAAGTGGAAATTCAGAAGAAGTTTAAAGTGATGATTTCCTGCCTTGAAGGACATTTTATAAGTAATATTTGGAGGAAATCAGTGTTTTCATCAGTCTTTCTTTGATTTGGGTATCTTTGATTTGGGTATCTACTGGGCATTTGTTTTTTGGGAAGTGGAGAGGTAGCTTTTTTTCACTCTGTGAATGGGTTCTTCATAGTTTTAAATTTCTCATGAGGTTTCATGTTGGTTTTTTCCCCTTGTGATAGCCAATACCTGTTATTAGAAACTCTGTGTGTGTGTGAAATGCCCGGTGGCGAATTTCTCACCTTAGAGTGATGGAGTTTAGCTGACTATTGGTCAGTGTCTAGCTGCTAGGTGTGCTATCAGACTCATTCTTTGAAGTCGGTAACCACATAACAAAGAGTTGAATTTTCTAAGTTAACTTTGAAAGCATCTTCTGATGTTCATTTTATATTAAGGAGCAAGGCATACTTTCTGTTTCTAGCTTCCTCCTCATTTTATCTTGGGGTTGCACAGTCTGGTGTTGTGATGCTGCTTGGAGTGTAGAATGGTTTAGGATGTTAGGGACTTCTGGAATTCGTCTAGTCCAGCCCCTTGCTAGAAGTATTTGCAGAATTAAGTAAAAATTGTTTAGGACCTTGCCCCAGCAAATATTGTCCCCCAGTCCAACAGGGATACCTCTGCTCATTTATTCAGAACAAAGGTTCGAAAGCTCATACAGATCCATTTTTGGGTCGGTTCGTGGGGTTTTTTTCCTTTTTTTTGAGGGGGTCTCCATCAAATAACAGACTTTAGGAACAGTGTTTTTAATTAGAGCATTGTAGCTGTCTGGTTGCAAATCTGTATTATGCACACAACTGTAATGTTACATATTTCATGAGGTGAGTAAGCTAAAAAGTAGCAATACCATCTGCTTTTCTATATGATCAAAGCTGAAGGTAATCTGTTGTGATATTTTGCTGCTGCACTCAAATGCTGTCGGAATAGAGGGTAGACTTCTTACTGGCAAAAAAGAATAACAGTTTTGTGCTGGATTGTGTTTGCTCCAGTTTTGCATTGGTTTACAGCTTCTCTGAGAAAAGTGAATTTCAAACTATAGTAAACTGATGGTTGAAGGTTTTTTGCTTTCTTTGTTATTAGTGCCTCCTGCATATTCTAAAAAATAATTGTAATTTCACTGAAAAAAGTCAGTCCTACTAAAAACACTGCAAATGCTTTCAAATGTGTACATGATCAGTCCTCTTGTGTGTCTAGCTAACTTTTTTAATACAGCTATAGTTTCAGTTGTCTTGCAATATGTTTCTTATATTCATTTCGTTATATGAAAATACATAATTTTTGAAAGTATGGACATATTGCGGTTTATGTCTATTGATTGTATTTTGGGGTGGGGTAAGGGGCAGTACCTGAATTTATTATTTTGTATGTTTTCTTGAAATTTAACAGCTTCAGTCTTTTTGAAGTTTCTTTTCATCTGAAAGTCTTGCACCTTTGGTAATTAGTCCTAAATTTATTCTACTTAAGATGGTTTATATTTTTATTCTTAATTCTACCTCTTTGGTGGAAGCAGTCAACTGCTAAGCCTGTTAATAGATTTGATTCTAAACTTCCTTCACCTAGCTGAAAGTTTGTTGTTACTTTTTTTTATAGTGGTGGAATGTAACTACCGGAGAATCCTTACAAACCTTTTACACAAATGGAACAAACCTCAAGTCAATACATGTGTCCCCTAATTTCAAAGTGTATGTGACTGTTGATAATCTTGGTATTCTTTATGTATTACAGAAGTTCTGATTAATGGGCAAAGATAACTAATTTTTTAAGCTGGAAAGAAAATTCCGCTAAGTGTTTGTCTGACAGTCATTAAGCTGTGAATTATATTTAATTGTTGTATTCATGATGTTTTCATGTATATTTATGTACTTCTATGCATGTTTTTTCAAATGAACTTGCTTAATCTTGTTTTTTAATAAGAATTATTATAATCCTTAAATCTTGATTTGCATCTTAAGTGTGTTGCTTTCAATTTTGTAAGGAAATTATATTAAGATTTATTCAAATTAGTTGAAATTAATATTAATAGAAGTGAAAAAATAATAAGAGTATAATACTTTGAAATTATATTTTATGCTAAGGCTGATGGCTAAATGCTCTCTAGCCATGAACACAACTGTGTAAGATGCAACAAAAAAAAATTTAGTGCGATGCAAAGATTTTCATTTAGTAGGGAATGGAAAGAAGCAGGGGCATTCTTCATTTGAAAAATGAAACCAGGCATGGTGGTGCTTGACGTTCAAACCAAATCAAGTAGATACTCAGTTTACAGCAGAAGTGCCTCCCACTTGCAGGAAGAGCCTTCATGCTTGAAACCTGTGGAGATAAAATGTATTGTAACATGTATGAGCTGTTCCCATTTAAGGGGAACATCCTGAGTCTTCTTTTCTCGAGGCAAAATCTGAAATTCAATATTGGAATTGAAGTGGAAGAGACTGTGCCACATTTCCAGTTAAAGGATGAGTGCAGCTAACCAGCTAAAATGAGAATGGAAATGGCTTTAAAGTTATGTATTGACAATTATAAGAAGGTGTGAATTTTAGGGTTTTTTTTTTTTTTGGAATTAACATTCAGTTTATACTGTGGAGACACTTTACTGTTGTCAGCTTTGTTTACTTGGGATTCTATGCCCAGCTGATCTCTTGCCTGGTAATATGTGATTTTCTGTTTTTTTAATGTTTTTTAAAAAATTTTTACAGTCTATTTATAGATTGAATATAGGGTAGAAATATCAATGTTTTGTACTAATTGTTCTTAACAAATGTTTTGTGAATAATTGGGTAGCAATTTTTTTTTTGGTACCTAGCAAGCCTTTTTCTATTCAATTGCCGCTCAACTGCTATGAGCAATGGCATAAGCATTAATATGATTTTCATATTTTTGTAGCTGGCAGTAGAACACTGTCTAACTACTTGATTGTAAAAAGTACAGTAGTAAGTATTTCAACTGGTACTGAATAATGATATTTTTACTTTTAATATTTTTTTGTGTGCATTTCATAAAATTTAATAGGCATTCTTAGTATTTCCCTGTTTTTGACAATCACCAGTTTTTCCTCTTTTCCAACTTGAAATTCTACTCTTTCTAAGGTGCTGTTGAATACGGGTCAGTATAATCAAAGTACTGCTGGCAGAAATGTAAAGAGAAGAAATTCAATAGAAAAGAAAATGGTGTTTTGTATTCCAAGTATGTACAGTACTTAATAAAGATGATCCAGGCAATACTGGCCAAAGTTGCAAATGAATTTGAATTCTTGAGTGAGTTATTTTATATATGGGATGGAGGGAGGAGTGCTGCATCTTTTATTGTGGTTTTATTTCCAATCTAATCATAATGCTGCTTTACAAACAGCATTGAAAGTTCTTTGACAGGTGAGCAACAGTATTAAATATGGGTGTGGAGGAAAAAGGAAACAGAGGGAAACCAGGGCAGAAAGTTCTCTTCTCTGAGAACACTAATGAAATTCTGATGATAAGAAAAAAAACTCATTGTGGTTTAATGCAGAAAACAGATGGTACATGAGCAGAGTTCAGAGACAATTGCAATTTTGAAGTGAATAGGAAGCAAATAGCACAGACACTTGAAATGTGAGATAAATACTACATTCTTGGATGTTCTGGAAGAATGACAGCACAGTATCATTGTACCTGTTGCTGGAACTGAGGAAACTGTTCTTCACAGGTAATGTTGGGATGGTTGCATTCATGTATGTAAAAGTATGGAGTTGGCTGTAAGTATTTGAAACTGAGGTGGAGGAAGAGGAATAGTGATGAAAGTGTCTGAAGAGCCAAAGAATAGATCTGATTTGCAGGGAAAGTATGAAAAAATTCAAGTGAAAAATTATTAAAATAGCAGCCGGGACAGCAACTTCTTCATTTTAAAATATTTAAGAAGACAGTTTACTGTAATAAAAAATAAGTCTTGCTGTTTGATTGATCAGATTTGGCTGTTCTCTTTGTTGTTACATGCATTGTAAAGGAAACAATAGAGAATTTGGCTAACAGCAATTTTTATGAAGATTGAACATTAGTACTTCCATTATTGTTTTTAATGTCAGATCAAAATGAGTCAGTCTACATTCAAATTTAACTAATGAGCAGTGCCAATTTATCTAGTTCTTTAACTGAAATTATAATACGCTTTTCTGTAAACAATTTTTAAGGTATACCTCCTATTAACCATGCCTGTCAGTTTCTGCAGAAGTTTTGAGTCTTTTCGCTTTGTCAATTAGACCTACAGCTCCTTCACATACCTCTTTTTTCTCTTTCCTTGACAATCATGCCCATGTATGATCCAGCTGCTCAAGAGAATGCTTTGTATTCCCTTAAAGTGCATCATTCCTCCACCTCCAGTGTTCTCCTTCCCCCTCTCTTCCCTTACACAGTTGTTTGACATTGAACTGTGCACTTAATGCCTGAGGTTTTCCCATACAAATCTCAGGCAGTGCTGGAACGCGGGGGTAGAACTGGAACTGCTAACCTGCTGCCAGTGGAGGAATATCCCCCACCCCAAAATTATTTTGCCTCCTTTCGAAAATTACGCAGTTAAACTTCCTATTGCAGAGTGCTGTGCAAATTTCTGTTTTGACGGGTTTTTTACAATTTTTAAATTCACTGAAGTCTCCGTATGGGGCCCAATTCCCCAGGTTATATCTAGCAACAGCAGAGTCTGTGTCCTTCTCTCCGCTGTGCAGAGGTGTTTTGCAGGAGCTGATGCCCTTGCAGGTTTGGGGGAAGGCCAGGCTGAGAGACTTTCACTCGTGGTTTTTCCTGCCCTCCTGGAACGGAGCACTGCAGGGAGGCAGCCTGCCCTCGTCTTCAGTGAGTGCAGAATATCAGCAGATCGCAGAGAATTCAGGTGAGTTTTTGCAATTGCTGGTAGAACACAGTTCCCTTACTGAACTGTTTGGTTGCCCTTCTTCATAGCAAGTGCAGATTCCATGGCAGTTCCAAGGAGTGGAAAAGTCAGCCTTGGGGCTGTGTTTCCATCGAATTGGACACCTGAGCCCCTAGGTGTGTTTGTCTGCCTTGTGCTTTCCTCCTCCTTGCGCCTACTATGGAGGCACAAATTTATTTGGGTTCACAGATGGTGGTGATGATGCCCAAGAGCCCTGAGGACTTGGGACACCTTATTTCTGTCGAGATCCCAAGAAAAGCAGAAGCCAAATGACCTTTACTGTTTGGGGGACAGTGACGGTGCCAGATACTCTGAACACTTCCAGTATGGTAATTTTTTTTCTTTTTCTGTGCTCAGTTTCACTTTGTTCTTTCAAGCTAGGATTGGGGCACAGTCACTGGCTCTGCCAACGTGCAGGAAGATGTTAAGCTGAGACCAGCCTTGTTTGTGGCTGGAATTCTGCAGTAGATTGACAGGAGATTGATTGTGTTTTCCAGCGCTTCCAAAGCTGTTGTGTAGTGTGGCTACACAACAGCTTTGGTGTGGTGTGGGCTTTTCTTTGGGGAGGTGGAGACCAGTGGGTTTGGAGCATGGATACTGGCTTTTTTTGGGTTTTAAGAGGCTTTTCTTCTAGATCAATTTACTGCACACATTTCTTCTAAGAGGGATTTTTATGAGAAGTCTTGCAGCTAGATTTAATAGAGGCCTAGGCTGAGACTGTTTGGGTGCATCCTGAAAGAATATAAAGGAGTAAGGTTTTCAGTCTGCATGTGTCCCTGACAGCTTCATCACTTCCTGTATCATCTCCTACAGTTACACTTGAGCGACATAGCACAACTGTGTGATAATTGGACTAGAACAATTTAAGCTGCCTGTGTGTGTTTGTTCAGGAGGATGAGAAAGCTAAAGTATCTTCTAAGTGTTTCAATAGGCAGTTTCTCTCTTGGGGCCTAACTGTTTAAAGAGCAAATTAGCTTCCTCTGCTTGTTTCCATTTAACAAACCATATGTTGTACATAGGAGAAGTGCTCTGAGAATGGTTAGATTCGTGTCCTTCAGGCTAGAGAGGATTCTTGTTCTGTACTCAAGAGGCATCCTCTGAGTGCTACTTGGGATGCCACAATTAGATTCCATGTGTTTGTGTGGTATTTTTAATTTCTTACTGTATTAGCTTCTTTCAATTTATTTGTGTGTCTGATTTATTTTTAGCTTTGTTCAGTTTCTCTAATAACCTATGAACTTGGATGAATTTTGAAAATCTTGATGTTTAAAATGGCTTAAAATGAGGTGAAACCAAATTCACGCATTCAAACTCTTTAAAAGTAAACATGATGCTTCTTAGGTAAAGCATTTGTTATTTCTAATGCATAAATGCACATGAAGTACGCTTGATATTTAAAATACTGTTTATGTTACTTTTCTAAAGCATTAGATTCTTTTAATTCTTCTCTGCAATTGCATAGAAAATACAATTTCTATAGCACTTTTCTATAGTACCTTTTAGTACATGATACCAGTGTTTTCTTTGAGTTGTAAAAATCATATTATTTGCCTGCAATATACTCCAGAGATAGTAATAACTGTTCATATTCCTCTTCCTCATTAGAGTCAGTGTTTGGGTTTGTGCATGCTAAGTCTTTGTAGCCTGCTGGTTCAAACTCTTACTCCAGTGCTAAAAAATCTTAGTCTTGACATGTTGTGAGAGCAATTTTTCCTGTCCCAGAGACACAATAACAAGGATATTTATTTTTGTGTTTCCCAGTTATAACCACTTAAATTCATCCTTTAATGTAATACTATGATCAGTATTGGCTGTTGTTCATAAGCCTCTTGGCTTATAGGGAAAAAAGATTAAGGAAAAACTGAAAAATATACCTCTGGTTTAATAGCCCTGAAATAATACACGAGAGGAATAGTATGTGTTTAATGTGAGACTTGGAAATGCTTAGAGTTTTGTCTTTCTAACAGTTTTTTTTTTGTTTATGGTGTACATGGGGGATTCTTTTGTTTGTTTGGTTTATGGTTTTTAGTAGAGAATAGATGAATGAACAGACACAGGCACAGGCCAGTGGAAATCTGTCTCTAAATACAGATCAAAAATTTTGATCTAAAGAATCCAACCTGAAGCCAGTAGTAATTTCTTGATGGTTGCTCAGCAGCTACAAAGTAATGTAAGATATACTTACAGAAGCTGCTAGCTCCTAATTTATTCAGTGTATTTGCATGATTTCTTAAAAGGTGCTGTGGAGTTTGTTTATATTCAGTACAGGATAGAAATTATATGTTTTATATTTTCAGCTGAGATATTGGTGAAAATGTGTGGTCTTATCAATATGTGACTTAAATTTCAGAACTAGGAAATAGCAGGAGGAACAGTTTCAAAGAGTTTGAACAGACGAAATGTTGCCTAAATTTTACCTGTATTTGAGTATATGTTTAAAAATAGCATGAAGAAATGTCAACTGAATGTGTCTGAGTTTCCAAAATATTTAGAGAGATGTTGCACTCTCAGTTTCTCAAAACCAAAGAGTTGTAGTTTTTTCACTTCAAAAATTATAGAGCAGAAAGTCCTTTTTTTGAAATTATTTGTACAGTATCAAGGATTAAGCTATTAAATTGTTGCTTTGACTCAGCAACTGGTTTTTTTATAGTGTGGAGCACTGGGTTTGAGGAAGATCTTACGGGTACATGTTCATTCAAAGGAATGGTTGAAGGGCCAAGCTGAACTTGTGGAAGAATTGTTTGTTTTTCACTATGAGATTGTACCTGTGAATAGCTGCCAGAGATGGGTACAATTCAACTGAACTTCATGTGACCTGGAATTTTCTTCATAGCGT
Source organism: Origma solitaria (assembly GCA_013397895.1). NCBI lineage: Eukaryota > Metazoa > Chordata > Aves > Passeriformes > Acanthizidae > Origma > Origma solitaria. The sequence goes on along the minus strand of VZRL01006550.1, from coordinate 324,496 downwards.
ATCTTGATCATTTAAATTTGGTTAAAAATATATTAAACACAATAGGTGGAAATAAGCTATACGTGTACCAATTGGACTGTTTTGTCTCCTTTTCCCAGAAATATCTGTGTTCAAAGGGTTAAACTTTTGGTGGCTATAGAAAAAAAATCTATTCCTTGAGTTATGATCTTTTTCCTCCTAAGCTTCTCCTAGCTGTGAGCTCGTTACACATTGCAGTTTCTCAAGCTCCTGTAGTGCTCATTAGATCTTGTATTTAGTCCCTAATTACTATTGTCAACCTTCCTTCAAATGAGGGATTCCTCTGTTAAGAATTCTAGTTAGGGGAAGATTTGCTGCAGCAAAGTTGTACTTCACTATTTTTCTTTTTTTTTAATCACAAAGTGGCTCTGTGGAACAGAACATTTTCACAGTTTGTGTTCTGGAGCTCTCTGGTTTCTTCAGCATGTAATAGCGGAAAAAAGGTGATCTTTAACAAGCTGTTACATTTGTGTGTTCTGCATCATACAGCTGCTTTTTTCTAAAATACAAATTTAGGAAATTAAGATCATGTTCTCTGAAAATGATAATCCTTCTTATATTTATTTTTATTTTGCACACAGATTACATCTCCTGCTTTTCAGAAATTAAACCACAGCGCTTCCAGCTCATGCAGCTTGTCCCTCCATTTTGCTTTACTTATTTTGCTCTTTATTTGAGTTCTGTGAAGGGTTAGAAGTTATTTTAGGATTATGCTATGTATCGGCCAATGAGTTTGTTTTGTTAAGCAGGAGCCTATCTGGAAAATGAGAGTTTGATCACAGTGAATACTTTGAGGAATTAGCAGCAAATACAAGAGGTCTTACCTTTGCTTTTGTGAGAAAGAATATATCAAAGTTTGGATGTCTGAATTGGGATTAATACCTATGACAAGAAGCAAGGGGCTTGGAATTTGAGTGTTTTCTCTTTAAAATGTGTTTTGTGCAGCATTTGAGTTCTAACAAAATGGTTTTTCTATTGATTTTTTTCTTTTTGTTGACTAAATTGTCTGTTCATAGCTGCTGAGATTCCTTGAAGGGAGTAAACGCAATGTTCATAAACACAGCCAGAACTTCAAAGTAAGAACAGCTGAATTAGGTATTGTAACCCAAGGACTTAGTCCAAGGGGAGGACTGCAAAAATTCTTGCCCACAGGAAGTGAAGACAAGATTTGAGCAACCAGTGTCAGAGATTAGCAGCAGAGGCACATTCAAGGTGTAACTGCAGTGGTGTTTTTGTGGTGACTGGCAGAAGCAGCACTTTTTTCAGCAGTTAAGCACTTTACGCTTACCATTTGAAATACAAGGTTTGGTGTTACAGATTTGTGGACCTGGCTTTTTCGTTCTCTGAGCTGATTTTAGAGGCTGTGTGGAATAGGATGTTCAAATAATTCTGGCATTCCTTAAGGACTGAGTAGAGTTTGGAAACGTGGTACCTTGAGCTATCCTTCCCTTTCAGAGTTGTTTTTTCCTGGCAGATTCTTGCTACACTAAACAAATGAAGCCATATAACAAACATTTCAGTAATCAGGCCAACATAAAGTACTCATAAATTATCACCAAGCAGCTCTAAATCTGTCATAAACTCTTACTGACTTGCTCACAGGAATGTTTATGTAATTGAGAGGAACTATAGAAAGGAAGTTAAGTCTCATTTTACAAGTTAAATCAACTACAGTGAGATGAAAAACACCCACACATTTGGCTTTGGATGAGCAGAGGCATTCTTGAAAAGCAAACCTTTATGAAATCTTTATTATGAAACCAATTTCAAGGTGTTAAAAAATTACCAGTGTCCCAGGTGTCACTGATTGTACTCTGCTTGCATATTGCTTGTATTACAGGGTATCACCTTGATCAGGGAGTTACAGATTTGGAATCATTCCAGCAAATAAATTTTGACACGGCTGGGAGCACATATGTAATGTAGGATGTGTTAAAGCTGGAAAGCTTTGAAAGGGGTCCAAGAAGTCACAGTTCCACAGATGTGAAAAAAGCCACCATACCAGCATATCTGCTGAACGAGATATTATCCTGTATGGCATCCCTCTAAAGAAGGTGTGGAAGCTGCAGTGCAACACTGATAAATATATTAAAAATGGTGTTTCTAATATTTTAGAGTGCAAATTACAAAACTGATAAGGGTTTACACCAAGGAGTGAAATACTGATAAGCAAAAAAAAAAAAGAGGTTGTTTAATATTAAACCTGTGTAATTAACAAAAAGAAGCTTATTCCATTGATCACAGTGACACAGTTTTGAAATATGATGTTGGAAATATGGCACTGGAAATTGATAATCTTAACAGAACAAGTAGCAAGGATACACCTGTTTAAACTAAAAATTTTGACTCACTAAGTCCAAATGATAAAAAGCTATTTGTCTCCAGTAGATGAATCCTTTGACTCACACCTGGTAAAATTCATCACACTTTGAAAAAATGAGAAATTTCCAAAAAGCTGTGAATCACAACAGTTCTGGTGTTTTCAAAGAGGTGACCAAGGCGACTACTGACCTGAAATTGGTCCTGAGGAAAGCAGTGGAATGGCAGATTTGAGGTTAAATGGAAAAGTAGAGTCTGCTCTGAGCACCACAGAATTTTTCTAGGCATTACTGGTTTTTTGAGAGACTGGTTTTGGCAAATGTTACTGACAGATTTCTAATTGTTTTGCTTATGATTTTTATTTTTGTTTTTAACACATCATTGTCAATACATGAACTTTGTATTTCTTAAAGGAATTTGATTTATTATCACAATATATTTTGATTTAAAGCAAATCCGTAAAATCATTTACGACAAAGGAATCAGCTGCTAATTCCTACATCTCTATGCAAAATGGAGTCTAAACAAACATCTCAAGTACGTTGAGGTACTTAGCTTAGTTAAGTCTTGAAGTTTTATGTAACTATAACTGAGTTAAATGTAATGGCTATGACAGAGATGGGGAACGACCTAATATCTTTTTATATTAACTTCCACTCATGCACAGCATTCCCAGACATTTTTATGTTTCAGTAGATTCACTCAATTCCAATGCAGAATTGTTCACTTAACCCATCACTGATACTTTTATATACTTATATACTGTCTGCAAGGTAAATTAAAGAAAAAAATACTAGTCTTCTTTGCAACATAAATTCAAGAAAGAAGTAGTGCTAGCCTCAACTATATACATTAGGATATTTTTGCTTAGGACATGTCCAAGCCTGACATTCTGCAGCCTAGCAATTATCATTATCCAATAACCACAAGTGGAACAATGAAGACTGCACTGCATCTAAGGCGTTTTTTAAATTACTGTGGTCTGTTTCTTTTTTTCCTCATGGTGTCACTATAGGATAACATTAATGCTCATTGGGTATTCTCTATACTGAAGCATATTTCCATTTCCTTTGTCTCACTGACTATCTGGTTTTCTATTATGTGCTTAGAAAATATGATAAAAAATGTACTGCCTTCAAATTTGATCATGTTCTCTCAAGCATTGTCCCATTTTTAACACCGAGCATGAATTTTTTTTTTTTTTCCCTAAGGATTAAGTATTAAAATGAATTTAGCTTTATTTATATAAAGTGTAGAATTTGAGCAGTTCTAATGACTGGAAAGTTGGAAATGCCATGTTTAAAAAGACAAAAAGCCATGTATCTTATCAAGTGAGCTTATGAAGTTAAGTCTGTGATAGACTTCTTCATCACAGATAGAAACTGTGAATCACAAAACAGATAATGTTGGTAGGGATCACAGTGGGTCCAACCTTCCTGCTTAAGCGGGATCATCCTAGAGCACATGAAACTGCCTTGCATCCAGGCAGTTCTTGAGTATTTCCAGTAAGCTTAATTTTTTCTTACGTTGTCATAAAGAGTTTTGAATTCAGCTTTTATGATTGATAGAAAAAGTAGTTTTCCTATCCAGGCTCATAGTGGCAAGAGAAGACAGGAGAAAGGAGAGAATTTGGTTTCATTTACATACTGATAGCATTTTTGTCTGCCTAGGTGTGACCACGCAGTTCCTTCACGGAGTCAATTGTTCCTTGGGTTGTTACTTTGGAGGCAGTTGAAGTTACTCTTTCTGGACTGTTGTCTTGATGACATCTTAGACATCCTCTTCCAGCAATGTGTGAAGCGGGCCAGCTGAACAGCACACACTGAAAGAAATCTAGAGCACAATTAGAGTCCTGCACGTGGCACAAAGTGCCTGTTTTCATCTAGAATGGGAGATAATTTCACAGTTGTATGTGCAAGTTTATTAGTTGTCTAGCATGCTGCTTCTTTTCCAAAGGACAGACATAATCTTCTTCATGACCTGACAATTCCCTTCCAAGTGGTTACCATTCTATGGCCATGCCAGTTTCTGATGCTGAGATGTTGACTTTGAGCAGCAAGACGCGTGTAACCTGTGGCTCTGCAGCTGAAGCAGCCTCTCACAAACTTCTTGGCAGAATACCAGATCTGGATGTGCTGAGTGTTTCCTCTTGCCAGCTGTGAGCAGTGGCATTTTTGGCTTTTAATAAACACCAGGCCTGTTTGGAGGACTCGCTGCATCCAGTCTCAAATGCAGCATCAACATCTGCTTTGGGAAACCCTCTAACTCCACAAGCACAGGAGTTCCCTGTTGGTTGTCAGGAGTTTCCCCAGTTTTAAAAGGCCTTTTAAAAAAGCAGCTCTTTCACCATGCGTACATGGTGGTGCATCCCCCTCTCACACTGGCCCACACTATGATTTCAAAAATGCTCATGAGGCCATGGCCTTGACAAATGACATCTCAGCTAAGCTCCTTGAGCTTATCAGAAACAGTGTGTGCTCTTCCAGGAACTTACGTTGGCTAAGGAGCTCCTATTCTTAGTGAACAGTCTTGGAAACTTATTTTTCTTGTCTGCATAACAGTGCAAGCATAACACCACTTTTATGATGGAACTTTTACGGAAAGGTAATGACCTGAATTGGGGCCAGGATGGAAAGTTACTGTGACAAAAGCAAACTCTCTCGCAGCCCTGCAACAGCAGCTCTAAGTGAGACCCTCTGAATTCTCCTGACCCATGGAGGGCTGCAGCCAGCAATTCTGAATGGGACACTCCTCAGAGCGAGCAAATTCTCAAGTTCACCAGACTTGTAGGACCACTGCCAAAAGCCAGTGACAGAGCCTGGGTTGATACCCCCACTCCTCGAGGCTCGATGCTTCACCCTTTGAAATGATGCAAAAGCCTCCAGGAATTTTTCACAGGTATGTGTCCCTAATTCCTTTAGTGTGTGCCTGCCAAGCGTGAATATACTATAGCAAATTGTTGTGGTTTAAAACCAGCTGGAAATTAGGCTCCAAACAGCTGCTTCCCTTCTCCCCAATCCCCTCCAGTGAGAAAGGGACAAAAAGGCAGAGATTATGGGTTGAGATAACAATTTACTAGAGAAAAGCAGTGAGATAAGGAAAACAAACAGTAACAGCAAGCAGTACTCATAACAGCAGTGTATAAAGGAGGTGATTTACACCGAAGAAGGTAAATCACTTTTTTTTTTTTTTTTAATTTATATTTATATCTCGCATGGCCACCGAGACAAAGGCAAAATGGCAGATGTCACTGCAGCCCGTGGCTCTTCCCGAGACAGAGAACAGCACAGCGGATGCTCCCAAAGCCAGTGTCCTCCTTCCCCAAGGCCATGCCAATGAGAAACAGTGATGGAAAACCCCTCCAAGCTGGACTGTCTGCATGGCACTGACTGCTCTGCTCGCACTGACTGCCCTGCTCTGTGTCCGCACCACCTCAGTGGCTCTGGTCGCTGCTTTGCTCCTCCGGAAAAAAGGAACAGAATGGTGCCGCTTCCACTGCGTACTCACCTTTTCGTCCCCCTGGAACTACCTTCCCCTGTGACGATGTGGATGGTTTAGAATAGCGACCCAGGCACACCTGCACGGCTCTAGGCCCTGCCTCCTTCAGCAATGGTGAGAGAATTAACTCTGTCCTACACACGCACTGTGCGCGCTGATCTCTCTAATTCTTAAGTACATTAGATTTGTACTAAGCTAGGCTTGTGAGTTACTGTCGTGCTCATTGTAAATTCTAAAGAATTTTTCTTGTTTAAATTAGGCTATCAAGGGAAGTGCTGTTAAGTTTAAATGCTGTTAAAAACTTTAGACCTAAACGATTGGTCAAGTGTGGAGGTAAGTTTGGCAAGAGGGTCTACTCTGAACTTTGTGACTCGACAGGAGGGTCCTCCTCATTCCTTTTTATCCTTACCCTTTTCCATCCTTAACCTCTTCCCATCCTGAACCTCCACATCGGTAATGTTAGATTGATTTTAGTTAGATTGATTTTAGATTTTAGTCCGATTTTTCTCTGTGTGCTCCAGCTATGTAGTTTAGCAGTAAAGTGAACCTTGCCAATGAACTTTATTGCGCTTTCACTTTTTTATTAAACCTGCTTTCACTGATACCTTTGCCAGTGATTCTCTGAGCAGCTTAAAACACCCATTCCCAACAGCACATTAGAGACATCACTACTCACATAATTCTCAAAATCCATTCTCACCCACATGTCAGTTGGATTTCAATTTGTTTACCTTCTCATGTCAAATGCAATCTACTTCTGTATCACTTCTCTTCTTTTGCCTATTCTCCACCTTCCCACTCTAAGGCAGTCATTGGAATTAACTCTTGATTTTACAGCATCCAAATGCTCCAGCTTCATCATATGCCCTCCTTGACTGCCTCTCTTCCCTCTTACCCTAGAGGTCAAGAATAGCAGTTTTCCTGACTTTCTGATCTTATAGAGGTCTCTGGCTTTCTCCCTACCCTCACTCTTAAGACTGACCATTATCCCTTTACTACCTATGCACTTCTAGCGTATCAGAAACTTAAATGAAAAGTCACCTTGACCAAAAAAAGACAAAAGATCAAGTGGTAAGTCCTTTGGATTAGTGCAGGTTTGTAGAAGTCCCTTTGGATCTGAAGAAAGGACTGCTGAACCACTGTCCCATGCTAGTGTAGAGCTCATGGACTTTAACTGGCTTACACAGGTACGGGTCAGTAGTGACGGATATGTTTCCTTCTAAAATCCCAGGTTTCTGCAAATACAGAAGTCCCTTATTAAATCTTATCTTTCCTTCCAGTTTAAATTTGTCTGCTGTGGGGGCTTCAGTTGTTCACTGCCTGTGTCCCAAAACCATCACACTGATTCTCTGCCATACCAGTCTTTCATCTGTCTTACCTTTCATCAGTCCTGCTAGTCATCTTCAGTCTCTCTTGCCCCAATTATCTCTCCCAAATGAGTTCGGCTGCTTACTGTGCCACCTTACCTGCTTGACATCTCTTTGATGAACCTAGATCAAATTCTTCCCACAAGGTGCCAGTTCTTCCTGTTGTTTCACACCTTTCCTTTACATCTGCTTTGAGTCTCGCTGCAGCTCCTGTCTCATCCCTTAATTTTAGGGGTCACTCAGCTGCATAAGAGGCGCCCCAGTTTTACACCCTGAAAACCTCGCCCGTTTGTACTTTACGTGCCTGAAGTGAATGTGTTTTAACATGACTCCTGCACAAGTCTTTACAGGGTGTGATTAAATTTGGGAAGTCAGCAGTTGAGTAGTGCATGGGAGAACAAGTTAATTGAAGTGGGATGTTTTACCATCTGTAATCAAAATCTCTCAAACCAAAACTCTCTCCACAGCAATTCCTAGGTTTCCTTGACACAAGATCCGGTGAAATCAGTGAAATGGGAGAGGGGGATCTTTCATTGATTTCAGTATCCTTTGCATCAGGACCCTTATTTTCTTTAGCAGTGATAGAATGATACACAAAGCTGGGACTGTACAATTTCATTTTATTTTGTGTGCTTTTATAGGATATAAATAAATGACAAAATTACAAAATTTATAACTGGAAGCCCAAGCATATTTACATAGTATTTGTTGCAGTGAGGCTACTATTTACTGTTCTCCTATACAATTTTCCTTTTGGTACCATATTTTTAGTGTTAATTTTTTTTTTACCGTCAGATGACTAAGTACATATCAACAGTGAATAAGCAAAAATATGTACAAGGAACTATTTTGTTCAAGTAAATTGAATACTGTATTAAAAGTATGTCATCACTCAGCGCTATGATTAGGTTTAACTAAACCATATACAATTATCAGTTTTAAACCAAGTTCAATTAATCCATTTTTTGGAATATACCAACTGATGACTCTAACTGAAAAACCTCAGCTGGATATGAAATAATAATTAAAAAAACATTAAGACAACCACACAATTTATCAATATCTCTATAATGAACTTCAAAATGATTCACAATTTGACTGGATAGAACAATATACGTTAAAATGTCATTTTTCTCCTATAATGATATTTTTACTGTTATAATTTCAGTTCTACATAAATATACATCATGGTATTATACAAATACTCCACAGACATTAAAAAAATTAAAACACTTTAAAGAAAAAGTAAGTAAATCTTATTTAACCAAATATTAAGCAAACGCTTAATTATTTTGTTTCATGAAAACATTTTTATTACTTTGGAATTTTTTTCTTTTTCTTGCTATTTTTATTTAGAAAATGTTTTGCAGTAGAATTTTATATCAACACTCTTCCAAACAAGCTTTCTGTGACAGAAATCTTGATAGCAAAATCCATGGGTTTGACTTTTTTAGAACCACTGAGGTTATTTTTTAAAAATACTAGTAGAATTCATGGCTATAGCAATGTTGAGCTGCATAAACTATATGTAGGTGTAGTAGAATGACCATTCCATTTTCATTCCAGACTGATCACACAGAACATCCAGTGCACTGATGCTACAACTCTTATAATTCTCATAATGCTGCAATAGCAGTCGTTTACTTAACTTTAAAATAAACAATATTTCTCATCATTAATCTGGCTTCCTTCCATAAATATTCATATGCTTTCCTATAGTACTTCTCTTCCATAAAAATATCTAATAAATGTTTTCTGTTCATAATTAATACCTTTTTCTAACCATTCATAAAACTCTGATCCTTTGCTACAAGGCAAGAGGCTCTTATTTCTGTAGAGGATCAAAGGACATCAATGATTACATATAAAATCAGCGCACACAGAAATCAGGGTGCCTAATTTCTCATCACTTTAATGAGTTCTTTATTCAACACAGTAATTATTAATGAATTCAGTGGTTTCACAAATAATCTATTTATTAATTCTGGTTCTACTTCAATTAAAAACTGCCAAGATTTAAATAAAAAACCCAATCAAATACTCTACTCATAGGCAGCATTAGTGTTAGTTTAGAGACCTTTTGTTTTTTTTTCTTTAAAAAGTAGAATTCTTAAATAAGAAATCAAAGAAAGCACTGTGGCAGAGTCACAAGGGAGAACTGCATGAAAAATAAGGTTTCTCACTCCTCTTGTGGACTGTAATTTTAAAAGTCTTCAAATAGTGTCATTCTTCTGTCAGTGCTGCAGGAAGAAGAACATCACCAGAAATGACTGTCAGCCTTTTTTGTTAGTTACAAGGCCACTCATACAGTGCAGTCTTCCTCTCTGCTGGATTGAAACGTTGCCATAAAGGAAAGGCTGTGCTGTGACTGCTTGGCGTGCAAGGCACAACAAGGAACTGGGGGACAGTTTTGTATCAGAAAATGGTAGTTTCATACTTGGTATTAATGCCTCTTTTGGCCTCTTGTCCAGGTTCAACAATCCAGGGTAGATTCGCAAGAGTCTTTTGTTCGGATGGATCTATCTGCTTTAAGACAAATGCAAACATACAGACGGGTTACCATCTCCGTGCAGGCAGCTCGAGCAGAGGGGTTTTCTTTAAACTAACAGGGCAAATCCTGAATTGACAAAGTCGGACAGCAGCAAGTATGGTGGTGTCTACACTCCCATGTACTCATGGCTGCCTTCTTCTTCCTGTTGAGATCAGAGCTGTGTTTACCCCCAAGCTATAGGGCATCAGACTTCATTAAAGCCACACTTCATCCTGAGAGGTCTGTTCGCTAATGAGACAGACGATGGCACCAGGAAATGTTTCCACTTAAAATTTTATGGAGGAAGATTCTGTGGCAATGGATGACAAAGTGTACAATCATACATTTCCCCCCCCCTTCCTCTCGCCCAATAATTAAGTGTCACAGAGTACAGTTCTCACTTTATAGTCACTGAATATGATACAGTGTGCGGTCATTTTTCTCCTCTCCCTCCCAAATCACCCTGCGCCTGTGTTCTCACTTAATTTAAAATAGTTTTCATAATTTTTTTAAAAGGTCTACTGTAAAAAAATATTTCTCTGTCATCTCTGCACTTCAGGAGGGCACTTTAAAGACAATCAATATGCATGCTTCAATGAGTGTTGTTTCTTAGGAGTCTGTGATTAATACTGAAAAGGTACATTGAATTCCAGATTTAAAAAAAAAGAAAAAAAAACCAGGTAAGAAAAGAAGTTGCTTGGTCTGACAGGATAATTCTAAATTGATTTGGATTTGTAATTTGATTAGGATACAAATGCAGTGATTGTGTATCAAATAAGTTAGGTGATAGGAGATTAGGAAAGTCCATGGAACTGCAGAGTTTGAGAGGTATGCATTGATTAAACTGAATTAACTAAAGCTCTCCAATTACTATAATACACATATACACAAGACTAACCAAGCAACGTCTTAGGCTGGAGGAATCTGAAATAAGCAAGTGTTTGAAATGGCTGCCAGTGCTGTGGTGACACAACCCTGGCAGCTGATGAGCAGAGGTGGCACGATGGAGCATTTCTGACTCAAGAGGTATTTTTATTTGTAGAGCTTCTAGTATATAAACTCTTAACTGTACAGCTGAATTTTGAGCTTTTTTTGCATGCATAACTACCTTCTACTTACCACTGACTTCCGAATACTAACACGTGGTTTGGGAATAGGTTTAGAGGGTTTGTTTTCAAAGCTTTCAGGGAGGGTTGAAGAATGGCCCCCTTTTCGTGCTTGTAGTGCAAGCTGATAGGCCACCTCAAATGCTTGTCCTAGTGTAAGAATGATTTCGTAAGCTAAATTCTGGAACAAAACAGAAACAGTTAGAATTGAGGTGAGGTTGAATTAATGTCAGATACACAAAGTGGGGTAGTGGTTTGTAATGCAAATAATTAATTAAAATCACGCTGGTAATAGTTTCCTCAGTCTCTGTAATGTTTACATCTGTCACTTGATTTCTCATTGATTGAAAATTATCTAAATGTAATTTGTTGTATTAGAAGTAATTACTTCTAAGCCCCTTGAAAATGTCTCACTAAATATGACAACACTTTGAAAAGGACAAAAAGACAGTGCTGACAGAGCGTGCTCTGACTCACAGATGCAGTGCAGGTCAGTGCACTGCTTCAGGTGCGTGCTGCAAGTCCTGGGGAAACCTTCTTGTTGTTTTCCAAGAGTAAAATTGAGCTTAAACAGCCACGTAACAACACTTGGAAGCAAGGGGAATGGAGGCTGGTGGGCATAACCAGAAAAGTCAGGTTCTTATGCCTAAAATCAGTTCGGTGTTACAGGTGGAAAACTTTAAATCCTCTTTGAATATGGGGAAGACAACCTGTTGAAAGATTTATAAAGCATGAATGAGGTATCAGAGGGGTTGGTATAAATACCATTCCAGCACAGTTTTACCTCAATGAAAAAGCAGCTGTGAGTTTCAAATTTGACCTTAATCTAAATGGCAAGTGAATTGCTATGGTAATTTTTCCTCAGGTTTGTGGGTTTGTTTTTGTATATTTATTTTTGAGCTCCCACTTGAGCCTATTTTTAGGCTCCTACTAGAGCCTATTTCTGGGCTACTAACACTGCAACGATGTTTATAAGCCCTGCAGAGTAAATGCAAGCCTATTGGCTTGCCTCCATATGGTGTCCTACAGTCCCCTTAGAATAATTCATAAATCTTTCATGTGATTCAGAAATTACCCTCTCCTTCCTCAACCTCCACAGCCTATAGTTGGAAGCAATTCTGCATTGCTTTGAACCTAGGTGATCCCTTAAAATTCCCACGTTTCTGATACTTTTTTCAAACAAGATATGTCTTTACTAGTCAAGTCCAACTGTTAAGTTTGCAGTAAGTGATAAAAAAATGCAATGCGATGCACTTGAAGTACACCATTTGCAGCCCTTCAATCATTAAAACAAAGTTAATTGGACAAGATTTTTGTTTCATGCCCTGTACTTTAATGTCCCTGAAGAATTTCCATTCCTTTTTTATCACTCATGTATACTGAGATAACACAGGCTAAATTCAGCATATTTAGCTCATTTTAAGAGCTTCTTATAAAGGTGCCAGCTCTGGCCTGTGTTAGGTCAGACAGAAAACAATTCTACTCCTGAACTGGGACATGCTGTCACGACTACAGTCACAACAGCAAGCCAGCCAAAGCTTCATAGCTTCCCAAATAAAAATGTTTGCCTGATTTGATAGCTATAGTCTCCAAATTAACTTCAAGGGAAATTGGCCAGGACTGAAAAACACTGAGGATGCAGTTTGCCAGTGGAGCAATAAAAGACAAACTAAAGAGGCTGTTATAAAGTGCTCTGCCTTTTAGCAGAATGCTGGCTATGGAATTAAGAGCAACAGAGTATAGCTGCTAAAAATGTAGAGAGCAATGTAATTTGAAATGGAGTGTGATTTTTTAGTGGGATAAGAATATTATTCTAAAGAGAGATGTCTTTAGAATCGGCTGTCATGACAGTAAGAGAGCATACAATATCATGAGGGGATTAGTTTAGGTCCTGCATCTTGTATGAAGCCACAATAATCTGTTTTCCTTTGTTGTCTGTAAAATGAAAAAAAAAAAACCAGGCCTGCCTGGGACCTGAAAACCACAAGAAACATGTAACTGTTTCTCTGGTTAATAAATATTTGAAATACAGCAAATAAAACAGAACATTCACTGTTCTGTTCAGTATTCAAAATGCAAACTGAACCATAACTTGTGCATAAATTTCATACATCGTGTACTGCGGCAGAGCCTTGACAAAGGGTAGTCTACAAATGGAGGCAAGGAGGGCATTAAAACTGCACCTTGTAAAATTTAAAGAAGTTATCTGGAAAAAAAAACCATGAGTAAATAAGCTCGGTTTGAGGAATTTCCCACCTGTAGTACTGGCGGAGGATTGTAAGGACTAGAGTTGGTACAGATTCTTGCAGGGGCTGTATCAGAGAGGTGAGAGCAAGATTCCCCCGAGGTGGAACACCAAACCAAAATCCCCCAAACCTTTTCCCCTTCAATATTCTTTAATAAACTCCGATGTTTTTGCAATTTTGATCATAGAATTTTATAGAATAGAATTTTAACTCTGAGTACTCAAACGTATCAGTTATTCTTGTGGTCACTATACTAAATGCATCCCTCTCTACAAATAAATTGTTCTTGCCCACATTTCCTGAGAAACTGAAGGACCCAAGAGATTGATTTTTTTCCCGTAATATTGCATATATTGTATTACCAAAATATACATGATTTAAAAGGCATTACACCTTATTGTGCATTTCTACCATTTTAAACCATTTCTTAAAATGATTGTACTTCTATCCATTGATAAATGGGTAGAATTTTTCTATTAGCAAAGGGGAAGATCATGTTAACATGAGCATTAGGCTTTAAATAGAAAATATAATTCACGGTATGCTTACATTCTGAATATCTAGCTAGTTTTTATAGAGCTTGTACTTGCATCAAAAATGCTAGTTCCTGAGAAATAAAACAACACAAAAAGAGAATATCTGAGTAGGTAACACCCCACTGAGGATTAGGTTGCAGGAGAAAACTAAGTTAAGACAGACATTAAAGTTTCTGTATTGCTTAAAATAGCCATTTAAAGTGCTTGGGATATTAAATGTTCCTCCTAAAGTGCAGGAAGTGGGCAAAATGTAATTATTTCTGGATCACTTTTCTTCCCTTGCCAAGAAAGGAGATGAATTTCATCTGCAGTACCTGAGTCTATGTTTCTGCTTGATTACTAAACCTATAAATGAAACTGCAGTACTTCAAAACCGTTAAGTAGAATTTAAATAGACCAGGAGAAGTAATAACCTCACTCAATCAGTCTAATTTCAGTTGATTCATCTATCACTAAAACCTATACAATGTAACATCTTGTTGATCATTGCCTATCTATTTTTAACACAATTTTGAAGTTTTCCTATTCCCTGTGGGACTAAAATGTCAGCAGAGAATTTAAATAACAAAAGCACTCAACCAAAATGCTCCAATTCCTCTAACCTACCTGTACATCTTGTTATTTAAATTCTCCCACACACTATTGCTGTGCAATGTTAACTATTTCCCCAGTCCCAAATTAAAAGCTGCAGTTCAGGCACTCTGTTCTTTTGATTTAACTTATTTATATTCACATAACCATGTTTCAAGAAGTCATTATTATTATTATTATTATTATTATTATTAATTTATTTTTAATTGAATATTTTTGAAGTTTTAATAGCACTTTAAATTTGTTTCATGCACAACTCAAAGGGCAAGTATTTTTGGAAGTTTTGGACTATAAATCTTACTCATAAAAACTTTAACCACTACTTATTTCACCAAATTTAGCTGAAAACTGTATGACTCATTAATTGATATGTGTTCATGATTTCTTGAAACAATAACAGTTTGTGCTGTTCATCCCCGTCTGAAAAGCATAACTATAGGAAGAAATTAGTAATCTTCAACCAACATAATAGGAACTCCAAGGACTTTTGATGAAGTAACATTTTAAGGTATGTAGGCAAGAACTGTAGAACAAGGAAATAAGAATTAAGGAATTAATTTGCTATTTTCAAAATAAAGGCAATCTTTTGGTGTGTGCTGAGATTTGGTGTGTGCTGGATGGCCAAACCTGCTTGTTACAAACCTTTTGGAAGGTTTAGTCAGACAAGTCTTGATATATAAGTCTGATAACCTAAGCTACTCCCTAAGTTTACAGTCAACAGCTGAGGTGGCAAAGGTGAGTTATTTCAGATGGAAAATGAGATATCAAAGAAAATCTTTGCTCTTCTGCAGAAATGTCCTTTTGCTATCCCACAGTAACCTTCTCATGTGGCAAGTGAATGATACCTTCCATCAACCACCATTAATATATCCTGGAAATGTTTTAACAGAACTAAGTAACTACTACTAAAAGAAAGAACTGTTAAATCTTCTATAAACTGACCACATCAAACGCAGTGAATACATGGCAGTAGTGGTGATTAGTCTTCAAGTCTTTAGTGATGTACGCAAATGTAGAAAGGTCTTCGGGGTCTTGTGCAGCACAGGAAATGTTACGGATTTCATGTTCAGCAATAATATTCTGTTTAAAAAAAAATATTTTCAATCAATTCAGGAATTAAATTTAAGAGAATCATAAAAGGTGTGGGTTTAAATTCACATTAATGTTGATCTATTGTATAGAAATATTTCAGAAATAGAAGAAGAGACTTAATATACCCCATTTGTGATCTTACGCAGGTATCTGGAATTTTGACCCTCTCCAATTGCCAATCCCCTGGTAGGAAACCATTATGTGCTAGAGTCTTCCCTATGAGGCCCCTTGTGCCTTGGAGTTTATTCAGGACCCTTTGACAGAGACATCTTTCCTGGCACACAGGACACAACTTCATAAGATGCTGGTATAGTGCTTTGAAATTCTAGCTATAAATACAGCTATAAATACAGTTTCAAAGCACTACACCAGCATCTTATGAAGTTGGTGGGGTTTTGTGTAATGATCAAAACGGGACTCTCAGTCTACTGATGGACAGGATCTGGTGGAACCTAGCAAGCTCAATAGCCAGGTTTTTGCACATGCTGTTTGACAAATTTTAGCTATACCTCTTCAGGGGAAAAAACCACCAAGCATCGCTTATAATTGAAATGGTGAGATATTTAAAGCATTCTGATTACTAAAATGGTAACTACAGGAGGATCTGGCAATTTATTTCCACTTACTGACAGCAGCATCCTGCAAGAGAGCTGTAGGAAAATGAAACCGTACATGCACCGAGCCACACTACTTGCAGCAGCCAATGTAAGCTATAGCACACTACTGGGAGAGAGGTGGGGCATGTCTGTCCAATGGAATTAAAAAAAGCTGTCTTAAAGCTTAGGAGAAAATTATGAATACTCATTACATAAATTGCTGATATGTAATTCTTGTGTTCAGGCCAAAGGAACCATGAAGACAGAGAAGAAGATACTGCAGAGTGGCTTATGATTAGGCCTTGCTTCAGCAACACAAGTGTTTCAAATGGTTCATTTTAAGAGAAGAACGATTCACTGAAAAGGAATTTACTTAGGGGTTAGTTTATGTACTTTCCCTGAATTGTAGCCCTGCTGGCTGTAACTCTGGCATTTCCACAAAAGCCCACAGTGACATATCCTGCTGCAGGTGACACCTGTAGTGTCCCAGTTCCTCACACAGCCACTGCTTGCTGCTGCCACCATCCAAGTCAAAACAATCTCTGAGCATATCTGGTTTTCCATCACCTCTCTCTTTTCCTTCCCACCTTTTTTTTTTTTTTTTAATACATGCAACTAAAGCAGTTCAGATGCTTTTGCCATATCTTCTCTCATTTGCTAAGTGGCACCGTTCCCCCTTGTATGTAGGTGACAGGTTATCGAAAAGAGGTATTAATGTATCTAATTGAAGAAATGATGACTTAGGAAAAATCTTAAAACATTCCAAATTATGGAAAAACTGAGATAAGGAAACTTTTACTGAAGAAAAGAAATAATCCTCTTAATTGTTGCAACATAGTTGATTATTCCTGTTTAATGCATTATTCATAAAAATGACAAAAACAGTACTTGTGTTTCAATATATGCCAATTTATAATGACATGTATGATCTCTGCTCAACAATTGCTTGCTTTTTATGTTACTTGGAGCATTTTATTTTCTTCTCAAATTGATAACTTTTACCCTCAATAAAGATTTTTGATGAGAATTAGAATTATACCAAAACCAGGGATTTAGATATCCACAGATAGAGCTGTAATACACCGTCATTGATGTAGTGTTGGCAACACTGTAGTTCAGAAAACAGAAAGAATTCAAGCTTGGAAGACCTTCAAATCATATGTGAAGTCTTTATGCCAAATCATGAGCCACAATGTAATCACCTGAATTTATGCAGCATATGTGAAAAGATCTCTACTATGCTGAAACATCTTCTAGGTGACCTGGGGTTGACACAGGGATTTGCACTTGAGTCAAAATTAATGGAGATTATTTAAATGTTTTAATTTTAAACCAAGTGGATTTTAGAAATATACACATATCAAGTTTGCTTTCAATAAAATAAAGTATACCTAAACTAAATCTTCTGGATGGAAATTGGTAGTGAAACTGAGTTTTTCTCTAGCTGCTCCAGGATATCCTCTGCAATCTCCTTTCAAAATTAAACATTTTTCAGCACATGTGTTTACTGTTTCCTACTGTCACTATTTCAGCAGACCATGGTCTTATTCTGTGGGAAGCAGAAGGACATGAACCAGCTTGGTATTCTGGGTACACTCCTCAGGCACTGACTGATGCTGTACAGCTGTTCTAAAAATTATCTTTCAGTTTGGCAAGAGAAATCTCCAGTGCTTCTCAAAAAGTGGGGAAGCTGAAAGTCAGTTCTGGTTCTGCCAAGGAAATACCTTGGAGAGACCAGGTTTTTGCCAAGCAGCCTTCCTTTTGCTAGCCTACCTCACGCCAAAAAAATCTCCCTCCTGGCAGAAACCACCCAGAAGTTAGGGTGAGCTGTGAGCCACAAGAAAATTCTGCGAGTCTGCTTTCTCCTGGGCAGCAATTTCTTTCTGGCCTCACTTGCAAAGAAATGGTTTCATGCCAAGCTTGGAGGCGCCGCCGAAATAGCTGTCGGGGAATGAGGTCAGGGCCCCTTTGTCACCTGAAACTTTGCCTGAGAATACAAATCCTTAGCTTGGTGGCATAAAGGAAAAGGATGAAGAGCCATGAGAGCTGAGTTTTCAAGCACAGAACTGCTAGCTAGTTTGGTCATTAAAAGGTATGCATTTATTGCTAAGGGGTGCTCAGCGCCGGCAACTATAAGCTCATGTGGAAGCAGTGCAGGTCTGGATAGGCTCTCACCTTAGTGCTAATCTGTTTGGGGTCTTGAAGGAATTGGGAACAGCACACTGTGGACAAGGATGAGAACAACGCTTCTGGGAGAGTTGCAGGCTATTACCTGGTTTTTACAGAAGGGAAAGGCAGTGCAGATTTTGAACTGGAGAGAAAGCAATCTACCACTTGAGAAAAAAACATTGGACTGTGGCATCATTTACCTCCATCAGATACATCCGTTGCACTACTGGGTTTCAGTGGGACTCATCAAGAGTCACCTAATCCAACTTGCCAAACTTCTTCAGGTTTCCATCTTACTTTCCATCTTACAGTGCTCCATGCACTGTGCAAAGAGACACAAGAAGCTCCTTCTGCTCTCCTGATTTTTTTTTTTTGGTAAACCTAAGGACATTGCAGTTACATCCTTTACGCTACAGAGGAGATTTAAGAGCTGAAAACAGCATTATCCAAGTTAGAGTTAATAGCATTACAATGTCCTGATTTATGCCCTACACATCAGAGAACATAAAGGGAATGAGGGATGTAAAAGCTCAGTTTTGAATCAATGGAAGAAAAAAGGAGCTGACAGGAATCCCTAGCCTCTCTGCCAGACTTGAAGCAACACTAATTCCACCTCAGTTTTCCTTTTATGCCATCTTCTAACTCTAAATATGGCTTCCCAACTCTGGCAGAAGTTCACAAATCTGCTTCCATCCTTCACGTAAAGCACAGTTCTAGTTAAAGACCTTTAAAAAACTGATTGATTTGGCAAGTTTGATGGATACTGGGTTAGGCGTACTGTGTGGTCTGAATGTTCAGCAACACAAAGCTGCTATATACATTATTAACCTGGTCAGGTAGCTGGGTCGTCAGATTTATTTTTTATATTGCTTAGTCAGTTTTAGTCACATAACAGAAAAGATAATTTCTTTTCTGTTCATGTAAAAGCATCAGATGGATAGTATTTCCTTGCCATTTCAGACATACAAAGAAGAGAAATTAATGCATTATTTTACTTCTGTTTACAGAGCTTGTACATTTTACTTTGACTAAGCTATAATTCATTGCTCTATCCATCACTGAGTTCTCTCATCTCTCAATTTCTGCTTTTGTGGCTTTGGTTAGTTGCAGTTTTTTAAAGATTTTGGGTGTATTTTAAAATGTAAGAAACAAAGCACAGGAGAATTGCCACACAGGAAGATGAAAAAAACCCAACGGAATAAAAGCTATTAAGAAGCTGCTGCAGTTCAGGTAGTTAAATGGCTAGCATCAAGAAAACAGCTCACAGAGAGGCTCCAGTATTTTAAAAGGAAATTCAAGGCTTGTGTTTCTTGCTTTTAAAGTGGCTGACCCTGGATAAAACCACATCTTTATTCTTCATTGAGACTTTTTTTTTAAATTTGCTCAAATTATATTAATGAATATATATTTAAGGAACTGTATAGAGAAGAATATGGTAAAGGATTCCACAGAGGTTCCCTGCTGAATGCCTTTTGTGATAAGCTTGCATTTAATAGCAGAACGCTGGACACAATGTTCTCCAAAGAAGCCATTAAAGCTGCTTCCCTTGTCCTCCAGACTGAGTTTCTGGAGAATGACAATGATATTACATCCATTTTGGAGAAGAGAGGAGAGAAAAAAGGAGAGGAAAGCATGAAGTGCAAATCTGTGCCCTCTCTGGCCTGGGCTTCATAGGTATTACTGTTTCCCCAAGTTGTGAGAAACAAAAGCTAATACTGAATAATTGCACGTACCTTATTTGTGGCATCAATAAATTTGACTCCCTTGTAAGAGACAGACAGGACAATGGTTGGTACTTTCTTCATCTGTTCCGTAGACTTCTGAAATCAAAATGAAGATATTATTAGAGTTGTGTTATATTGCAAGAACAGTGTTCTCTTCTTCTGATTAAATACCTAAGTTAAACAAATATTTTACTTTTTCTTCAGCTGACTATGCTCTGGGTTTATGCCCACTTGTAGTTAGAAAACTAAAAAGAGCTTCAAGTTTGTTGTGAGGATGGTAAAAAGTCTCCTTTTTCCTAGCACAATGGGAAGAGAATAAAGTAACTTTTCCAGCCTTAATCATGCAACGTTTCCCAAAATGTGTGTGTTTAGAACGTCTATCTGATACACCCCACCCATTGCTGCCTCCCTCCCTTTCTCCTGTCCTTCCCAGCTGTAAGAATCAACAGAATCAATTCTTGTAGTAACCTTTCTTTGCTGCGATTAGTCGTTATTTAGAAATAGTTGCCTGTTTTTCCCTTGCTGCAGTTGTATTTGTGACACGAGGTATCCCTGCCAGGCCTGTCAGTCTGTCTGTCAGCCCAGCCTTGTACCTTGTCACTCTGACTGTCTGCACTTCCCGTGCAGCTGCTCCTGGAAGCTGCTTTACACATGAATTAGCACAGAGGCTTATTCTGCATTCCCTCAGTGCCAGGTTTTCCTACCTACAGTTCCTGCCTTCCTGTAAGATTGTTTTTTTCTTTTACGCTAGTCTACTTCTGTGTGCCTTCAATGTGATGCACACAGCAAAGTTATTTCCTGCTGAACAGAGTGGGAAAATATTTGGGCAGATTTAAGTTCTCTGCAGAAAAAAAATGTTCATTAGCTTACAGGTTAAATTTAGTAGAACAACCCCAAACCCAAATAAACAAAAAGCCCAAATACGGCATAATAGTTTATAACCAATTTGAATTCTTTTAAGGTGGAAAACAATGATGGACTAGACTATTCTAGACAAAACTACTACAGATAAATAATGTAGATAACTTCAGAAAATACTTATTTACAGGATTATCTGCAAACAATCACAGATATCAATCAAATATTTTCTTGAGAGGAAATGAACTGTTGAGAGTTACAAACATAAAGAAACATCAGCACAAGGAAGGAAAGTGTAAACACACAGAAAATTCTGGAACTGGCACATGGGAAGATCATTAGAGCAGTGAACAAAAGTAGCAGTGGTGGGTTTGTACCTGATAAAAAAAAAACAAACAAAACAAACAAACCAGCAGAGATAGAAACTTGAAAACAAAAACTGTAACTAAAAAAAAAAGTTTGAAAAAATAGCTATTGCTAACACTAGAGAGCAAAACAAACAGAAGCTTAAAACAAGCTCTAATCATATCTCCTTATTGGCTCTCAGTCCTCCCAGAATCAAACAAGATTCCATTTTTGTCAGCATAAAATTCAAAGCTACAGAGCCAGCTACATTCTGCAATTAGTGTCCATGCCATGAAGGCTAAAACTTCCAACTAAAGTTTCAAGGAGAGCCCCACCCATCCATGTAATGGAGAGGACTGTTGGACCTCTCCATCTCAAATGACAAGACTTGAGACAGCAATCAAGTGTCAATTTATCCCAGAGAAAACTCCTTTCATCCAGAATACACAGTGCTTTTAAGAAATGAAAGCTTAAAACATCCTGAAGAATTTTAACAAAATCTGAAGAAAGACACATCATTTGCATGCCTCTGAACAGAGTGGAGAAAGAAATGGTGTCCCTGCCAAAAGCAGAGCAAGCATCAACCTCTGTGTGTGTGTGTGTGTCACTGCAACAGATCTCAAATGAGCCTTTTCACAAAATTCAGTTTCAATGCAGAGAAAGCATGACAGTGACTGTACAAAGCTGCAGTACATACATCTATCAGAAAAACAAGCAATAAACCCCGGCATGTGCTCATACTAGACAAAACAGTCACAAATATGGCATTATCACTTTAATCATCTGGCAAGGCAGCAAACTTTTGTCCTTTCACTTCAGTCTGACAGCTACACACGAGAGCGCTTTCTTCCCCATTTTGATTATTGTAATAAATAAAAATTTTCCTTAACAGCAAAATTCCTTTTCTCCAATGTGCTATACAAACACAGGTACTAAGTTCACATATTTTAGCTTTTCAGTATAATTCCCACTGTCTGGTAATTGCCATAAAGGTGAAGAAGCATCCTGTTGGACCAACTGACTCTTTCCTCTAGACCTGTAGGTTGTAATTTAATCATTTTCATCTGCTCCACATTCACCTGGGTTTGTCTAGACCAGACCTGACCTATAGTATTTAATCGAGGTTGTGAACTGCCAGAAGACTGTATCTGAGCGAAACAGGTCATCAAGATGCTATTAAATTACAGCTGGCAAATTAGGAAGTGAATCAGAGACTGATGGACATTTGTAATTTATTAAGCCAAACTGTCTCAGCTGGTAAGGAGCACAGGATGTTCCTCATCAGATTGCAAACCACACAAACGCCAGGATCTGTGCAAAGGTGTTCTGGAAGACTGCAGTTCAGTGGGGAATTATGATCTGGGGTAACAATTCTGCTCTTGTACTCCCTTTGAAACAAACAGATGAGCAATGGAATAACATCCTTTGTTATGATGTCAGTGCCATCAAGAAAAACATGCAGCTCTATTTCCTGGCTCAGCTCTTAGTGATACAGCAACTGAAGTCCACCAGATAATTATTATTTCCAAGCAGTTTCCAGGCTTCAACAGTTCGGAGTTGTGGCAGTGAGCTCATACTGTTTGTTTGTTATTCCTTTCTTTCTAATGAAGGAGTTGTCTACCACAACGCGTAAGGTGAGAATTCAGAGATACAATATGAATACCTTTCGCTCACGCCCTGTAGGTGCTTTGGCTCTGAATTCTAGGATGCTGAGATGAAGCCCCACAGCTTTCTTGGTCAGACATTTCACACCTCTGTGCAGGCCAAGTGGGCATCTCTGCCCATGTCTGTGCCCACAATCTGAGAGAAAGGTGGGACACAGGAGTCAATATTCCCTTTCCCTTGGCTTTTTAGGTTCTAGCCACTGTATCATCTCCATGAGGACACAATGAGATGACAAAATATTCTTGTCCATCTGGTGTCTCTACGGGAAGCATGTGGCCTCGAGCCAAAGTTATAGGAGCCACAGCGGAAGGCTGGCGCTGGATGTCATGTGCATGCTGACATATGGTCTGATGCTCCAAGGCATGTTCATACCATGGTAGCAGGATTAGATTTCATCTCACACAGAAGCAATCAGAGTGACAGGACACTGTCTTTGGGCAAGTGCTCACTAGCCTGGAACTGGTCACAGCTCCGATGAACTCCACTATCGGTGCCTGTAACTGGCTTTTAATTTCAATACCCTCCTTGAGCAGAATCACCTGGGCGAGCAGCAAGGCCACTCCAGGCTCCTTGCCGGAGCCTGGTGCTGCTCAGCTGGTCACCCACGCCAGGACAGATGTGCCTGCCCTGTCTCCGTGGGGCACTGCTCCTGCACTCTCTGTGCTGCACAGTCTGCACTGCTGGAGACTGAGCCCTGGTGCCACCTCTGAAATCCTTGCTGCCACACAGGTGCGTGCCCACGTGGACGCAGGCCATGGATAATTCAAGAGCCATGGAACAGGCTTGTCTGCAGACACAGGGAGATAGAATAAAGCATCACCGTCCCAAATCTAATGTGACATACGTGCAGCTTCCCCAGACTTCTCAAAAGACACTGAGCACCTTTCCCTTCAGAACAAGGACCATCAGGAGTACCAGCCCTGTCTATATTTTGATGCAGCTGCTGCAATGAAGCTGCTTCATCCCCTCTGCACCCACAGTGGAGGTCAGCCTAGTGGGAGAAGGTAGAAGGCACCTTCTGCATAACTGCCTGGTTATACAGTGATTGCTTTCACAGTAAAGGTCTGAATTTAAGACTCTTCTGAGTTTGCATCTGAACTCACTGCTGCCATTATGTAGGACAGTGCCAAAACCCTGCACAGGCTTGGACAGTGCTGTTCCCAATTCCTCCTTTTGAAACAGTTCAAAAGGGGATGCAAGAGCAGTGGTGTCAGAGAGAACAAGAGAGGATGTGCAATCCTGCTTCTCATCTTGTTCATGGATGTTCTTTTGTTTCACTGAAAAAAACATCACTCTCATATCCAGAGTCTAAGCTCATTTTCATATTACAGTAGTACTACAAATTGTCTTAAGTAGGTAAAGCATTTCCACTTGCATATTGATTTTGAGTTAAAGGCTGTGCAGAAATGCTAGATATTTATTCAGAATATAAACTAAAATCCAACTAATTTGAGATCCACCCTGCCACTGTGCCTAACAAATCAAGGTAATTAAAAACGGCTTAAGAGGCAGAGGATTGTTCTTTCAATAAAGTAATATAAACTAGAGGTTTATTTTTACAAAGCAAATACAAAACCTGCAACCCTGAAGCGCCTTTAACCCTTTCAAGGCAGGATTGTACCTCAATACCTTATTCTGTGCAGAACTGAGAGCACTAATTCAACACCTTTGAATGCTCCTGCAGTGAACTAACCATGGTATCTCTGAGCACACACACACACACAAAGCAGCTGAGTAAGAAATTCAGAAACACACACAGAATGGTGTCCAGGTAAGATGATCACACATTCCCTTGATACTGTATAGCACATGGTGTAATGCAGCCCGCTCTGAAAAGGCCTAAATCTCATTTATTAATTTCCTGACATGAAGAAATGGGATACACTGGTACTTCCCCTTTGCCATGTTGACCACTTCAATGGACTTACACATGCATTTATAACTAGATTACTCAGCTTTCATACAGTGGCCAAAATGAAAACAGGTTCACAGGTTTATATGTAATTATATTTGATATTGCAAATACACAGTAAAAAAACATTATTCACCTATGACAACTCACTAGCAATCCCACTCATAAATAAATTCCAAGTAAATGTTTATGAGTCTGTAAAATCTTAAGTCTTTCTCTTGGCTTTTTACTTTTGCAAATGAATCTTCAGTCCTATATTGATTTTTAATAGCTATATGAACACTGTAGCTGGCAATTATCCTATTCAATTATGTACTGGAATCCACTTCATTATAAGAATCTGAACTTTTCCCCAAATTGTTAGCAACTTAATTCTAAATGGCATCGGACTGCCATCAGACATTTCAAAATATGTGTTGGTACCACCTACTATTATACCTGTAAGTCTGCTATTTATTTAAGGATTATGAAACTTCACTAAACAGTTCACAGAATCACGGAAAACTCAGCTGGAAGGGAACCAGAAGAATAATTCAATCCAAATCCCAGCCCTGCACAGCACCATCCCCAAGAGTCACACCCAGTGCCTGACAGCATTGTCCAAACACTTCTTGAACTCTGCCAGGCTTGTGCTGTGACTGCTTCCCTGGGGAGCTGTTCCACTGCCCAAACACCCTCTGGGTGAAGAACCTTTTCATAATATCCATCCTAAACCTCCCCTGACAGAACTTCAGGCCATTCCCTCAGGTCCTGTCACTGGGCACCACAGAGAACAGATCAGTGTCTGCCCCTCCTGTTCCCCTCATGAGAAAAATTACAGACTGCAATGAAGTCTCCCCTCAGTCTCCTCCAGGCTGAACAGACTGAGTGAACTCAGCAGCCCCTCATACAGCTTCCCCTCAAGGCCCTTCACCATCCTCATGGCCCTCCTTTGGACAGTCTCTCACAGCTTTATATCATAAAAAGTCTAAGTGCACATCTGACCAGTTAGTTTTTAAGCCAATTTGCCTTTTAACAAATACTTGCTAACTCCTCTCAGTCCAAAAGGTTAAAAAATGCATTACTAACACAATTTAAAACTTTTTGGAATAAAACTACATCTGCAATCCTTGTGGTACAAAACTGTTTACTTCCCTACAATTAGTGGCTGCCTCCACGTTACATCATTAATATGAACATTTTACCAAGGTGCACCTGCAATGCACCTGCTTGAGAGTGAGATGGTTTGTTTCTTTTGCAATATCTCTAAACATTCCTCTGCATTCCTCCTGCACCTTAGATTCCTTCCAGCCACAGCTCAAGGATGTACAATCCTCTGAAGAACATGGTACAGCATGATGTGGATGTGCACAGAGACTTAATGCCTATAAGACCTTCCACCACTACTTTTTCTTCCTTTTGATTAATATCCATGTGCCTGTTCCACTGCAGGCCCTCTGAGAGCAGTGGCCACACAAGAGAGAGGCAGAGCTCCAAATCCCAAGAGAGCAGAGACTAAAGAATCTAAACCCCAAAATAGTGTTTGATGCCAGCATGGTATTTGCCTACTGAGTTTCACCAGCAGGCAGATGGAAGCTTCTACACTTCTACTTTTGGAGGAAAAATGAAATGGAGATTGAAAAGTAAGAAAGGGTTTAGTAGACACAAGGAGACTGCCATCTAAATTCAGTTCCTTCTTTATATAAGAAGAAATGAAATGAGGAAGAAAGGCCACAGATGCTGCCTGTTTTCAGTGAGTCAATTCTGCTTCATCTTCTTCTCCAGAGATAAGAGAAGCAGATTTTTTAGCAATTCCAACTTTGACATTTTGGTCTTAAGTCAGCAAGACATTTAAATACCTGCTTTGTGAACAGAATTAGATTGCTGGTTCCTCAGAACTCTGACCTGAAATTTAAGACCCTATTTCTAACAAGAAAATATTCAAGAAAGAAATATAATACTCAGGAAGGTGGCAGGATCCAAGAACAAAATTTAAGTTCCCTTCTGCTGCAGTAAATATTTGACTGGTTTAGACTGTGCAGGTGCTGTATGCAATACCAGTGATTTACCACTGCTGCAAAGACAGATTATACCTTGTTGCCGTGCCCATGCCAATATGTATAAAACAATTCCCTTCCCACCTGGTCAAGGAATTCAGATGTGTAAATGCCAGATGAAGTCTTCTGTGGAGAACAAGTCTCTTCCTAGCCCAAATTTAACTTTATCCCTCATATTTATTTTGATGCAAACACATCTTATTCTCCATTCATGGCCCTACGATAATTTGCAATGAAGGCAGCAATCCGACTGAAAACGCAACTTGGAGTATTTCCTACTCCACATCGATAAAGATGAAACCTCTTATTTCTTGAAGGCATATCTCAAATATAATTAATTAATCTATTCTGGCCAGGACAGCAAGATTTAATCTCCTAGTAGCAAAGGTCAGTTTACAGCAGATGGGGTAGAGATAAGGAGAAAGGGCTGTCCACTAGAGAGGGAGTTTGTGAGAGAAAATAGCTGGAAACAAGTAAGAAACCAAAAAAATATAATGGAGTACAAATATACGAATGGAAAAGTAAAGTTCTTGACAAATATCCATAATTTTGTGTGGTTGCAAGAGCCTGCAGATTGCGTGGGGGAAAAAAGCGTGTATAATCTTGACCCCAGTGTTGAGCTCCAGCTATTGCATCTGCATGATTTCCCCCAAACAAATCCATCATCTGCCCGGCTGGAGCGCACTGCTGCACGATGCTGAGAAGCACAGTGGATTGCCAAGAAGAGTTATTAAGGTAAAGGTTCCCAGGTGTTTGTTTGGGTTTTTTTTTAAATTCTTTTAATTTTTTTTTTTTAATTACTATTGGTAGTTTTTTTTACGTTATGGAAGATTTAGGGTCTCCATTCACTCTTAAGCCATAGCAGAGGAGGCTGCTGTAAGCCTCTCTGTGGAGAGACACAAGGGATATCCACATGACACCTCCCTTGAGAACCAAAACCATCAATTGCAATAACTGAAAGCCCTGGGAGCATCTACAACTAACAGTGAGGGATCTGCAGTCAGCAAACATGTCATTTTTGTTGTTTCTCTGTATTTATAAATGATTAAGGAAGATCAAGTTTTTTTTTTCCACTGATCTGTTTCTTTTATCCTTGTGCACCTGCTGACTGAAAGACATCCAATGAATGTCAACACTTTTTTGAACAGCATTAGGTTAAAGATGAAGAATCAAAAGCCACATTGACATAAAAATTAGTTACCTAATTTTCATGCATTCTCCATAAAACCATTATGTGTCTGAGTCTAGAAAGATTAAAACAATTGCAGGGAATGACCTCAGCCTTGTACAAGTTTTTATGTGACATACCACTCCCCATACCCAACATGTTTCTGATTGCAGCATTCTATAGTTTTGAAATATGCACATGGAAAAACAAATTAAATACTACAATAAAAGAAATACTGTTCCATCATGATAGTACAACCCTATGTAAAAATCTTACTTACTCCAGAGACACTGGGCAAGTGTAAAGAATTCAGTACCTGAGACAAGTAATATACCTAGCTTTTCACTTCTTTTTTTTTTTTTTTTTTGGTAANTTTTTTTTTTTTTGGTAAATGTAATGTCCCTTTCAATACATTTAAAGTAAAATATAACTATGACAGAAGCCAGCTTTTCAATGATAACTGAGGGTTATTTAAATACAATAATGAACATCACAGCAAAATGTCAGGATGACTTTGAACAACCTGGACTCCTGATTCAGGGACAAAGACTTTCAGAAGACATCCAGAGGGAGAAAGTTTTGGAAAAAGATACATTTTTCTCACTGGGAAACAGGCTACAATAATAATCTGTTCCCATTAAGTCAAAGTTTTTTGCTTTTGACTTGAATAGGAACATGATTAAAAGGACTATATAGAAAGAATAGATGAAATCCTCATTAAAAGCTGTTTTATTCAAATATCTTTGCAATAAAAAAACTCAAATCAGAAAATAAACACTCTCACAACACAACTGTTTCAAAAGAGAATGTAAAAAATAAATGTACATAAACCCACCACTGTGTTATATAAGTGTCCTGTATGGCACTATAGAAAACCAGTGCAACTCCACTATTTATATAGGAAATGTGTATTTTAAATTAAACTTGATTTCAAACACTCAGTTTTTTCAGTTTTATAATTTTAATTGGCCAAATTTATTACTTATAGAAATATATATTAAAATGCGTATAAATTATTTAGAGTGCCTTTTTTGATGTTAAGCCTCCTAGTTCAGTCAGAAAGCTTACTGAAGTTGTCATATGCTACTATGGTGTCAAATTCTGCCCTAATTTCTGCACAGTCATAGGCCTACAGAATTGAACTGCTAAGCCTGACAGTTTCAAAACCAGATTGGAAGATGGTATGCTCGTAGCCTCAATTAATTCCCCAGAACACGTACATGTGATTGTAGATCCCTCTGTGTCAAATTGTTGGTTTTTTTTTTTTTCAGAGGAGTTTAAGCCCAGGTAGGGAATGATTAGCACGTAATTAGCTGAAAAGCCTCAGATCTTCAGGCAATCTAGTAATTGTGAATTACTGCCAGCCCTTAGCTAAAACAGCTTGTACCAAAGCCTGTGTGCTGCACATACGTAACCAGAAGGAAATGGTTGTCTGATTGCATGAATTTTACACATATTCCAGCTTTTAACTGATCACATCTTGTGCTCAGAGACATCTTGCACAAGAGACGTATGACATGCAGAAGAAAAGGTTTTGCTCATTCATCTAGGTAATTGTACATGTTTGGTAGATTAGCAAACAATTATATTCTTCATTAATTAATCATGCCAGACCATGATATGTTCACCATGGCTGTGAACAGGTGTGTCCTTATTAAACTAGAGTTGGGAATAAATCAGGCTATGGCTTGTTTTGAGTTTCCAGCAGCAATATGTTTCCTGGGGATAGACTGCTGTAATTTTCTACAAACCAGTATCAGGCCAAAGAGCCACAAGAAAACATATTCTTAGGCTGAAGGAAACCTAGCTGCTTTTCCAGCATTAGGTCAAACTGACTTGGATCCCATTTCACCCTTTAATCAAACAGCACGCAAGTAACTCATAATTAAAGGAAATACTCATGTGAGTAAAAGTATCCATAGGATTATGTGACTGTAGGATTAGACCATATGTAAAAACCAGTGTGTTTGGTAACATGCTAATGTATTTACTGCTACACATTTAACATTGAAAATCCAATCTAGATTATCATATAAAAGCTATAAATTCTGCTTATAAAACAATTGGATATGCGCATGCTTAAACTGTGTGGACAGTACTTTGAAATATACTCAAAGATTCATGAGGAAACATAACATACATTTGGGGTTTTTTTGTTAGATACAGCATGCAAAATAAAAAATTACCTTTACATTTTGGTATTACTTGAAATTAAGATATAAGGCAGAACAGACTTCCTATTGAATTACCAATGTAAAAGCAAGGAAAAGAAATGGGCAACAGTACATTACAAAAGTAAAAAGGGCAAAGTATGAGCAATCACAGATTGATGTTAATTAATACTATTACGGTAGAGAAAGGAGTAGGTTTACAAACTTACCCTCATCTTGGCACATGCATCCTGTGTTGACTCCGTGCCTCTTAACTCTTTTACCAGCATGGAACCTAAATACTAAAACAAAAATCCATTGAACTTAAATTAATTGAAATTCCAGAACAGACAAACATCTGCAGAAATGCATTAAAAATGCTTGTAAAAAACCTAGTGGTAGCAGTCAATTCCTTAATATATTGCTTTAGAGATTTTTTTACTCTGCAGTGCTTTGACAAATCACTTAAACCAATGTGTTAATCAACCCATGAAACAAGAATGCACAGCAACAAGTGTATTGAACCAGCTGGGGTCCTTTGAAAAGAAATCTGAACGTCTTCCAGCTTATTTTAGTTACCAAAACAACAAACTAATACTATGGATTCCATCTTACAAAAGCCATTTGATTAAAAAATTGAGAACCTGCTTTTTTTAGCTGCCATCTGCCAAACTCCTATTGTTATGTGTACAATCACATAGATGAGAAGGCCAGCAGTGATCTTAACCTCAGTGCACTCCATCTGTAACTAATTCACGTGCAAATGGCAGAGCCCGATGCCAGCAAACAGAGAAAATAAATCTGTACTAAAACTAGTTTAAACCATTATTTCTTCCTAAGGAAAGGCTGACCCTGAGCTATTATTCTGAAGCCTTTAGTGGTCTGGAGGAGGCAGCAGGGTGCTGTGTGCCCTGGCTGGCTCGCTGGAAGCCACTGTGCCCTCGGAGGAGCCTGCTCGCCACCCAAGCAGATGGTGAACCAACTTCAGCTTAGACAAAAACCTACCAAAAAGAACCTCAGTTACAGATCAATGCAAGCTGGAACTGAACAGAGTGTACTGGTTCAGTTCTCTGGTCTCCTGACCTAAATTGAGATATTTGCTTCAACGCCTTCAGTTCACACTGTTTGCTGCAGGAGTCTCTGACCTGCAAGAAAATGCATACATTTTTCAATGGAGACAGTAGCCAACACAGCAATTAGTGAGAAACACTTTACAGGGCATTATAAATGGGCCAGTGAGCCACACCACCACTACCAGATAAGCACAAGCATAAAGGAATGAATGAAGGGCATTCCTAGAGGACTGCAGATGTGAAAGATTCATAAAGAGAGCAGCTGTGAGTCCAGCTGGGGGCTCGATGCTGACGTGAATAGGGCTTTGGGCATTAATTTGATGGGACAGTTTGGTATCGCCCTTGAAGAAAAACAACAAATTTAAAGCAAGCCCTGAAATTAGAAGAGTAAACAAAAGCATATTGAATTTAATGTATTTTTCTCTGGATCCTGCTATCTGACACCTTTGGAATACTTAGCCTTCTCTGGGCCTGTTGCAATTAATGTCTTCAATTTTTTCTTTGGTTGGATAGTTGGGTTTTTGTGTGGTTTTTTGTTTTGTTTTGTGGGGTTTTGTTTGTTTTTTTTTTGTTTTCTCTTTTTTTTTATGGACTGCGGTACAACAAATTGATTTTTCCTTGAACGCTACTAGGTTGATCAGGCACCAGGGTAAAAAAGCAGTGCTTTTTGCTTACGGCAGAACAAGAGGAAGAAAGAGAAGAGAAGGACAGCTCCTGTCCCATTTGCACAGTAGCAAAAAGCCTCATCTGAAGGCATTCAGAAATGCTTCCCAAGGTGGACTGTGGAACAGACACACAAATCACAGCAGCACCATCCAATTCAGTTGTCAGAAAAATCTGAAACTCTAGGAGGGTATTTTGCTTCCTTTTGACTTGCTGTGCTTTTGGAAATGTTCCTTCTCAAACACCCAGAGCTTGTGGGAGCAATACAGAGAACATCCAACAGTTTAACTGAGCGGTGCTGGCACTTACAAGTCAGGGTTTTATTCTGTCAGGCTGAGGTCAAAACAGCTCAGGGAGCTGAAAACAAAGTGGTGACACATGGTCCTTAGGAAATGAAGGGGGTTTTTTATCACTAACTTCTTTTAATTCACTAACTTTGATATTCCTGGTCATTCCAACTTCATTTCTTTAATGATCCATCTCCCAGTCTACTACAAAGGTTACATTTGATTATGATTTTGCTGCTGGATCATGCAATAAGAGAAAAGGCACTCTTGAGATAAACATGTTCACGTCACTGAAAACTACAAAAAACATTTAAAGAACTAGAACTTGCTAACCTTCTTTTCAATTTGAGGTGAGCAGGGAGGTTTTGAACAGCAGGAGAACAAGACTGAGAGCAGGTGAGCTGGTCCTTGGCCAACTTGCTGAGGCAGGCAGATGTTCTAGTTACTGTCCAGGGATAATCAGTGCATGCATAGCACTTTTTAACCCCATGAGGGTCTGATGGAAGATACAGATGTGGTCTAGAAAGAATGTGTCTGTAACACCCCTTCTGTCCTTGCTCACTGGGAGTCAGGCTCTAATTCCTACCTTCCCAGATATGCTTTAAATCTGGTCCAGCAACCTCCAACTGCTCCCCAAAACGCAGCAGTACTTAGTGAACAGAGCATTATTCTAAAAAGCACCAAAGATCCAAGCCCCTTTGAGAGAAGAGGATCTCAGCCCCAGATCCTGGAGCAGTAGTTAACCCCAAGCTATTATCCAAAAGACACTGCAACTCCTGAGCATCTTTCCTTTGTACAAGTCAGCCTTCCCTCACTCGGTGGCCACCTCCAGAGAGGACACACCTGGTCTGGCAAGCACCTTCAGCAACTTTAACAATGCTTTCCAGCAAAGTTGGAAGGGGAAATGCAAGCATTTGAAAAGGTGGGCTGAGGTACCTCTTCAGCTACCCAGAAGCTCTAGACCCCCCACCCTGTAGACAGGGAACTCAAGATTTCAAAAAACTGTTTTTCATTTTTAAAAAAAATTCCTTCCAATGACTTTCTGTACTGCAGGAGACCTTTCTCTCCTCCACAAGCATTTATAGCAGGCAGAGAAGACTAACTATCCTTAGTGATAGGGGGAATCTCCATTTGTCCAGGGATGGGAGGTGGTAATCACCTGCAGCCACGGTGAGGTAAAAATAAATATGCCCTGCCCTGCTGGAACTGACTGCTACTGGGACTTCAAGTGGCCATCAGTTTGGGAGAGGGCTGAGTGTGCCCCTGTCCCATGGATGGAAAACACTCAGGACCCTCAGCTCCATCCTCTCCATTTCCTTTCCCAAAAACAGATGTATGAAATTCAGCTGAGGCAATATTTGCTCTAACCGCTGTGCACACAGCATTAAGGTAGGCATGAGGACCCCACATTATGTTTTATTATTCTTTCATAACTGCTAGACAGGGATTTGGAACAGATGAAAAGTAGGGGTGTTCGCTCTCACTATCACTTTGACACCACTTAGCCACTTACTCATGGTGCCCTTTCTCCTACACTAATGCCACATGCACTGTAATATATCACAGAATTCATAGCAAAAAGGTGCTGTGCATCCTTGTTTCTCATTTATTACAATTACAGTATTTCAGAAGTGACCTATCTCTCTAAAAGTGACTGAAAAGATTCTATAGATGAAAGCAAGACACAACAGACTATCAAAATCCAAGTTTCGTATATCTACCCCAAATCAAACCACTAAACTTGTCAACACTTACAAATGCTTTATAATCACATGACTGGAAGATGAGTTTCTCTGGATGATGTTGCCAATATTGTACAGGTGTTGATGCTGTGGCTTCATTTGGAGGTCTCAAGGTAATTGAAGGCTCTCCCCAGTCTCCTGTCTGAAAATCACAGTTGTTCAAGATGTTAGAGTATGTGCAGGCAAATTCATTATAAAGTAGCCCTCTGCTGTTGTGCTCAATTAACAAGATTTTATTTTCTACACATAGAGCCATGTTACTAAAATAAGGGAACACAACTCCTACAACATCTTTCATGATTTAATTTATAATCCAAAGTCATCTACTGTAGTGTTTAATGAGGCTTTAATTAAATCTCTTTGCTTTGAGAATAAAATCATTAGGCACCGGAAATGTTCCTTAAAAATAAGTGTTTACAATACATATATGAGGATGAGAGCATTTGAAAAAAAATCATAAGATGCACAAAAATGCCTTTCACAAATTCTGCTATGTGTTTTACAAGCTTTTCTGCACAGTTAATACACCTTCCATTATCCAGCACATATAACCAATAACTAACTTTCTTAAATGGCTAAATAACAGAGACTTTACTTTGATCTGAAGACTTATTATACATTCTTCAAACACATGAGGCATTCTTTAATCTCTTTACGAATATTTACTTTGATCACCTTCTCTTGATGCCTCACTGTGGAGGTACTAACATTGCCCTTCCACATTCATCATTCTCATTGATATAGGAGATTGCCTTTCTGAGCTGTCATCTCCTCTCTCTCCTCAGAGCCCTCAGAGAACACAGGCAGGACTGCAGGCTGCTGCCAAACCCCTTTGCAGCACACTCTCCTTCCCTCCAAAAGAGCCAATGCAGGCATCAGCAGGGGAATGCGCTCAGCCTGGCAGTGCTGGGCTGGGTCTCACTTGCCATTGTGTGGTTTTGATCATGGCTCTACAGGACCTGAGCTGACCTCTCCTTAGGGGCTCCTTCTACCTTGCAGGCTCGTGTAGCAGCTCACTTGAACTGAAAATGACCTGGGGATGGACTTCTCCTCTTCCCAAGCTCTCTCCCCTCTGCCACCAGCCTCGCTTCTCTCCTACTCTGGTCTGGAATTCCCCCCTTCTTCCAACTCTGTCTTCTTGCAATTACATTTGTCCTTCTTGATCCTCCTTCTTCCCCTACTCCTTCTCTCTCAAACTACTTTACCCTTTCCTACATGATTATTTCAATTTGGATGATGCTACTTCTTTCTTTACCTGCACTTAGCTCTGTGTATTTTCTATGTATGTCATATTGTTAAAATATGTGTTGAAACTGGCAAGGAATTGTCATCGGCATTTCACACAGAATATGGCTAGAAGTTTAGACTTTAAAAGCAAAAAAGAAGTTAAGCATCAAAAACACATGAAAAAAGTCTTATCGAAGACATTCAAAGTCTGGCAAACTATCACGTCTTACTAATTAAGTCAGGACAGAGTAAACAAAACAAGTACATCATTTTCATGTGTCACAAAATAACGAAATGACACGCATTTGCACAGCTCTGCAATGAAAAGCAAGAGATAAATCTGGAAACACCAACATTACCCTGCCAATATGGTAATTTCAAGCATGAGATCATCATAAAACAAGTCAAACCTAGTTGCTGTTGGCACCATTAGCAAATGTATCAATTACACAGTAGTGTAATTTCTGTTTTGCCTAGTTAAATTGCCTATATGCCATGGATACGAGTTCAGCATCAGATTTTGAAAGGAAAGCAGCGGGAGAAATTGCTCCAATTTTTGGCAGTTTGTATCCACCAAAATAAATCCTTCTGGCCACTAATGCATAAAAAATTTCTATCTTATTTCATCTGAAGTGGGAATTTGATTTCTTTACAAGGCAGTTCTTCTTATAAAACAAGATTTCCAGCATATTACAAGAGGCAAGGATCTGCATCCTTCTTAGTGGCGTCGGTCTTTGACAACAGGAGAAGATGGATTGCACCCATGACAAATTCTCACTGTGTGCTCAGCTGTCTCTTATGAACTGTTCAAGGCCAAAGCTAACAGACAACTTGAAATAGTTCCTATTTCCCCAAAAGTGCTCCAAACCCTTCTGTTGCACTGCTCAGCAGGTGGCTTTCCTCACACGCAGAAAAGGGACAGCACTGGCAAATTAAGCAGAGTACATAAGGAGTAAAATCAGTACATAATTTTACAGTTTGGTTCCCTTTTGCACATTAAGTATGAAAAGCATAGAGAACTGCATTGTTTCTGTCTGTAAATAAAGGACAGAAAAGAGGGAATAGTGATAACCTCTTGTTTTGGCTCAATTTTATAAAGAAATGATCTTCAACCAGGCTAATAAAACTAGTGTATGAGACACTTAGAGAGGGACTGTGCGGAGACCATGTTTGTATGCATTGATTGCTCTATAAATATAATCATCCTACTACCTCCTCCTTTTAAATCAGACAAAACAGAATTGCCAAGATTACTATACATAGCTCTGGGATATTCTAAACATGTAATAGAGCTGAGGTTAGGGGAATGCAGAGATACAGGATTTCTGCTCTTCCTACCACTGCACCTGGAGGCCTCTCATGCTTTTTAGGGTGTCTAGTAGAGGGAGGAGCTACTGAGAAAAGTTGCATAAAATTAAACACATAGGTATAGATTGTTATGATGGATGAAGAAGACATTATGCATAGTCAAAATTTTCTTTTACAGCTGTATCGCAGGTGTTTTTTAATATTCAGCCGAAGTGGTTTCCTGTTTCCTTTCCTTTAGTTTCTTACCAAACTCCTTAGACTTTTAAACAGTACTGCTGTTAGTATTCATAAGCTATTTACACTGAGTTATAACAGGGCAGTCTCCAAAGCCCAGATCCATGAAGACGTTTAGAAGTGTAATTCCTATTACATATTCCCCATGCAACTTCCTTTCCTTTTTTGTTTTTTTTCAGGGAAGAAAAGCATTTAAACAAGATTTAGATAGCTAAATACACTCATAAATCCATGTCTAAAAACCTCAACAGGAAGAAAGGGAGCTGCTCAGCTGACTGGCTCTAGTCAGATACTGAAATTCTGAGATTTAGGATGTGATGACGACAGCTAACATCAGCCAAAATACAAAACAGGACCATCTTTGACCTAGAGAAGACTTAAAACCACAAGGCTCAAGTAGGGGTAGAAAAATATGAATTACTAGTAGTTTTAAATCTGAGGAGTTGATGTGGAAC
Organism: Origma solitaria; assembly: GCA_013397895.1. Taxonomy (NCBI): domain Eukaryota; kingdom Metazoa; phylum Chordata; class Aves; order Passeriformes; family Acanthizidae; genus Origma; species Origma solitaria. The sequence goes on along the minus strand of VZRL01006550.1, from coordinate 287,581 downwards.
AATTAATGGGTGATGTACTGAGATTCAGGTCCTTCATAAGCACCTAATACACTTTTCAAGCAGTACAGAAATGTTCATAAATTGCCGTGCAAGACCGACTATAATGTTTGATTTAAGTTTTAAAAATAGATATGATAGGATAAGGATTTTCTGGTTTGAATATTTAATTTGCAATTATAAGAAATAATCAAACATTTAAGCTTATGTATTTTTTATGACACAATATACGGATGGAGATATTTATCTCTCTGATGAAGGAGAAAGGCAAGAGATAATTTCTTCCTCATCTAACTTTACAGCTCATCAGACAGCTGTGCAATTTATCACATGGTTTTTGCTGTACTGCCTGTGTTTTAGTATTCTAACCTCCCTATAATTTTAACCAGCACCTTTCCTCTCTTTGGCCTCTTCTAACTTGAAAAGGAAGATTTTTTTGCTCCACATTTTGCAGATAAAGAATTTATAATCGGAAAATAGTCTCAAGTCAGGTGCCAGAGCGGAAAGGATTCAATCCTTTTAAAATTACAACTTTTAATAGCTTTAGAGACCAATACCTTGTGGTCTTGCAGTGCTTTCTAACCCCAAAGATGGGCAGTTCTCAGTGCTCTAGAAAGCATCAGATGCTTGATGTCAAATGAGCTACAGAAGCAGACTACAGCTATTAGGTATTTTTTTAACAATTGCTGCACGTTTTCCTATCTCATCCTATTCTCTGAGAAGTGTATTTGACTTGTATTGAAGGCACCTGGATGCAGAGATAGTTGCAGATAAGAAGTAACCTCAATAAATCTTCTATAAAAATCTAACACCTCCCTTGTCTTTTTATAAAAACATCATGTTAAAAAGCCTCCATGCTAAACGGAAGAAAAAGCCAACAAGGCCTGGTTTTGAGTGGTTTGAATGCAGTTATTTTTAACAGGGACCACATCTTATAACTTTTCACCTGTTAAGCCTCATGCCTAGTTATGGTAACATGTTTTAGTTACCATGACAACAACAAATTGGAGCACACATGGATACAACAGTTCTGGCTGAAAAATTTATAATTTTCTCCCTGTAAAAATTTTAAATGTTCTGCAGACCAGTCGAATCCTTATTATTTGCTTATGTTTTAATTCCTAGAGGAAAACAAATTTTTTTAGCTCCTTATATGTTTGCCTTTTGAAATAATGGAAACAGGTTCACGGTGTACTTAGATTTTAAAAACTTCTAATGCTCAGTAGTCAAAACAGCTCCTCTCTGGCAGAAATGTTCCAAGGAGGTGTGACAGAATTAGGAGAAATCTACAGCTGCTCCCAAATACTCTGCTGAACAACTGGCTGAACACGCTGCAGTACGGATCACCAGGTCTGCTCTCACGTGCACAGCATTTGTGACTGCCACAGAAGTGACAAAAATTCAGGGCAGCATCCACGTTCCCTCCAACTCCCCCCAAAGTGCCTCTGCAAAGGCAGAGCGAACCTCAACTGGGCAAAGACCAACACAGAGAGGGCAGCACGACACACGGCGGGGGCGAAACTGTGCAAACCCGGCCGTTTACACGGTTTCCCGCTTTGGAAGGGCGAGTGGACAGAAACACCAGGGACAGAATTCCAAGCTACCCCTGAGCGAGACGGCTGCTGGCAGTGCCCCCCCGTCCTGTAGGGACGCACAGCATGGAGCCCACACACGCGAACCACACGCACGATACACGGATGCGCCACACACGGTCCCCGCGCAGGGCGGACAGGTTACGGACTGCTTTTGTCATCTCAGCGACATGACACCCGTGGAGAACACCAAGGCGACAGACTGTACATCCATGGAGTGACAACATAGCCATTGATCGCTGTATCTTACATTATGAACCTGGTGAATCGATGAGAAAGGATATCCTGCATTCTGGTTGGTCCAGATCTCACAGACCGAAGACTGCTAATATAAACAGAAAACTGTATCTCATCTTGTCAATATTAATGCACTGCAACTGCCAAAAGGCAAGAATAATTAAGAAAAGTCTTGCAATAATACTAAAGGAGGAAGCAAAACAGTTGTTAAAAGTAATTATTTTATTTATTTGCTGACAAAATATTTCTGGACTGACGGAAAAGAAACATAGTTCATTCAGAGACTTTAGAAGAGGTTTCAGACCATGCGTACAAAAAAACAATTTAGTCAGAAGTGCTCATGATGTAAAGAGATAAAGTTATGCAAGCATAAATAGAAACTGCCTAGAGCAGAAGAAATATTGGTTACTTTCAGTTTTTGGCAGGGAAGAGGTTTGAAGTCAACATCCCAAGTAAGTTTTGAGACTTAAATCTCTCTCTTGGAGAGACGTTAACAGGGACAAAGGAAGGGAAAAATCTGGCAACACAATCAACAGGAAAAATACATTTTCTTTATAACAATTACCAGAAATGAATGCATTGCAATTTAGTGAAGCAGTTGCCCACCACCTCCTTCTAACAACAGTTCCTTCGCATACTAGGATACAGATAATATTACCTTTGGCATTGACCATGACCCCAGTGTGTAAATGAAAGGTTTCAGTCTACCCTCTACATTATTGTACAGGGAATCTGTAGCAGCAAAGCAAAGTAAGCATACTGTAGCATCTCCAGCAAAAGCAGCAGAACTAGGCAAGCACAGCATTCACCAGCATATTTTATATATTTCCTTGTTTGGACAATCATCAATAAAGCATCTGTGGCACCTCAGCAAAAGCTAAGATAACGTTTTACAGTAGCCAGGCAACTAAAACAAAGCATCAGGCGTAGGATCTGCCCACGCTATCTTCAGCAGGCAGCAACAAAAGGCAATAAACAGATATGAAAAATGCAACTGCAGCTTCCAGAAGAGACGGCAATTAATATATCAGTAATTTAACAACATCAAGAATGTGCACTGCTGGTTCTTGTCAGCAGCAGCAGCAGCAGGAATTTAGCACCAATGCTCAAATCAACCCGAAGAAGTGCAACTCTTCTTAAAATATGACTTTTGCTCTTACCTTTTGTAGCCTGCAATCTGGCTGCCTGGCTGATGACAGAATAGGTTACCACTTCTGGTTACTGTCAGGGAAGCCTGGCATCCTCTGGACTGACTACAGAGCACTGCCAGACAGCCTGGTGGCTGCCTAATGCTGTTAATTGTCCCTTGTTTCCTTCATGATCTGAAATGCATGAGCACACATCCCTTCCTCCAGCTTCAGTAATTTTAAAACTTTCACATATGTGGCTAATTCCACCTCCCTCATCTTGTTTTCAAAGTTCTTTGCTTCTCCTTCATCATGTGCAGGGTTCTACATTGTGATAGCATTACCTAATTAAAACTTTGACTTTTGTTCAGTCTTCTACCTCATCCCCAGCAACTTGCTACAAACCAGCCCTCCTCCATGTGATGAACACGTGGGCTCAGCGCAAGGCTAGCAGCAAACACTGCTGCAGCTCCTTCTGCTCTGCCAACCTTAGGACACTGCACCAGTGGTTAGCAATGACCTTTTCCTGTGCATGTCAGGCAAACTGACCTCTGGATGTTCTCGCCATGCCTATGGCTGTGATGCCTGTATTTGCTTGCCTGAGGAAGAGAAGATTCCTGAACAGGAATCCATGGCAGACAGCTGTGCCTCTGCTTTCCATGAGAAGAGCAAAGAGAAGGCATTTCCATGCCAGTGCAGCATGCCCAAGCATCTGGTAATCAAGGTAATGAAGGCAGCCTACTGCACTGCTAATTGGACACACTGAGGCACTGAAAGCAGTAAGGGATGCAGCAGGGTGCTGCAGGCTGGCATATGTTCGCCTTCTCCCCAGCGCTGGCAAGGGGCTGCCATGATGCTGCCGCATTGCGCAGCCGCTTCTCAGCATCATGATACTCTTGAGACAAAAGTGTGCCCCTAAATCCTGCCCCTCTCAAGGACTCGCCTTTAGGGATTGGTGTGGGGCCTCAGGCTGTGACCTGGAGCCTGTTGCTGAGCAGCAGAGGCACAGGGGCTCTCCCACTGTAGCTCCCAAAGGTGTCGGAACATCGGGTACATCCTCCAGCTGCCCTGCTGCTAACTCAGGGACAGGGAACACTGCAGCAAGAGCGTGTGCAGGCTTCAACCTGCTCCATTTAAAAAGAGGGAAGGGAATCAATCCTCTCTTACACTTGTCAGTGGTACGCATCCTGCCCCTCCCTCCCCAGCTCATCCTCCCCCCAAGAACTGGGAACTCTCAACTTGATGCCCTTCTCTGACTGAGGGAAATCACACCTTTGCAGTTCACCTTTGTCCTTCACAGGTTAAAGGAGCAGCAGAAGTCTTCAATACCTTTTATAAACGGGGGAAAGAAGAGTGCCTAAAAGCAGATGTTTGGAGCACTCACATATGAGAAACAAGTTTTGGGTCCAAGTCTCCGCTTTGAGAACTGTTCAAGTGAACTTCCTCCATCAAACAGACCTACCTCCAGAATTAAAGGTTTCCAGCATCTAGGCTTAAATGAAAACATCTTTATACAGAATCAACAATAAATCAAGCAGACCAGCAGAGACTGAGAATTTCCCACGACGAATGCCCGGTCAGAAGGGCAGCAGTGCAAAACTCATTACTCAGTTTTGCATTCATTAATATTTGAATGACTACGGTACTGAAATGCAGTGCAGATGGAACATTAATTTTATGGACGGTAATGAATTCAAATTCAGAAATCAACCTTTTCCTTGCACCATTGTAAAAATATTTAGCATTTACTATATACATATTTTATATCTTCAAAGTACTTGAAATTTTTTATGAATTATGAAATGCCCAGAAGAAATACTTAAAGTTGCATATTCTTGTGCTGAAGAGGAAGGAACCAAGGCAAGGAAAAAGGTTAAGTGATTATCTGAGGCCAAAAGATAGGCAGTGGAAGGAAGAATGGGGATTAGGCTTCAAACACTCACAATTTGCAGCTCCCAAAACATATGCTCTCAAGAAAAAGGTAAAGAATTCAATCTGTGCCTACACTTCTGCCACAATATGCACAAATACACTTGGGCACCCAATATAACTGACACAGAGGTTCTGTGAAAGAGTTTAACGAAGAACATTTTCCTAAGTAATATGGCAAAGAAGAGCACAAAAATAGCAACATCTTTGATTAGTATCAAACATGCTGTTATCTTAATACTTAGCTAAAGATAAATGCTTACAAGTAATGCCACAGCAAGATTCTGCTATCATATTTTTGTAGTGTCACACGCATAAAAGGTTTCATCATGGAACACAACTCTGACAGGCAGGAATGGCAAAGGAAGGGTGAAAAGAATTAAAGGAAAACCTTAGGGTTTCTCTGAATAGACTTGGAAAACTTGGTTGATAATCTGAAGAAAGAAAGTAACTATAAGACTGATCATAGAAATCATATGCTTTCTAAGGGGAGGAAGGTGGCCAAAAAGAATACCTGGATAGCACATGCAGGAGGAGCAGGAACTGGGTGGAAGGCAGCCCAGATGTATTCATTACAGCTCAGTGAATTTCACTCGATGGCACGTTAGGAGATGGCAAAGATTTACCTAAATTAGAAGCCATTATCCTTGAAAAGTCATAGAAGATACTAAAGGACCAAAGAAGGGCTAAAAGAATATTTAAGATAGGAGAAAAGGAAGGTTAAGAAAGTAACAGCCAGGCCAACTGCAGGGACCAGTAAGTGACTAGAAATATTTAAAAATCCGGCCACCATCCCCTGGTTCTCATGACCTTCCGACATTGCTCCTTGCAATGTGCAATAAGCACTCAGGAATATATATGTACTCATGTGTATATTTATATCTATGCATACACTACTGAGGTTAACAAAGAAAAAGTGTAATATTGCCTGCCATGGGCTATCGAGACAGCTTCTACGTGCCAAGAAAAATTCAAGATGTTCATAATGAGGTTCTTCGGTATGAATCATCTCAGATCAAATTGCCTTCCTGTGTTGGAAAACTGGCCGATTAAATCAGCAGCAGCAAGGAGAAGTACAGCAAGACTTGGACACTGTGTGACTCCCGATGCAGCATGTTTCGAGAATAATTATTGGTATTTAAGCACAAATGGACTGAACATGTCGAGGCAATCTGCAAGGACCTGCTCCATGCTGTGGCTTGGAGGAATGCCGATGCTCCCTAAGGTGGATCCACAAGTGGGGGAGTTTTCAGAATGGGGTAAGAACTGAGAATGGACCTGATGAACTACAGATCAGTCAGATGAAATTTAGTAGGATTATACACAGAAATAAAATAGCAAATAAATTAGCAAACTGATTTAAGTTGGGGGAGGTCAAAAAAGATCTTGAAGTTTCAGTATACTTCAAATTAGATGGAGCAGTCTTTCAAAAGAACAAGGATATAAATCACAGGATAATTCATGCTGCAAGGAAGCGCAGGAAGTCTCCACTCCAACTCCAGCTCAAAGCAGGTGCAGCTGTGAGATGAGACCAGATTGCTCAGGGCTTCATCCTGTCAGGTCTTGAAAACCTCAAGGACAGAGACTGGATAGATTCTGTGAACAACCTGTCCCCCTTCTTGCCTGTTCAGATGGGGAGAATTACATGTTTTGCATTGGTGTATTTCTTCTGCTTCTCCCAAAAATACTTCACATGAAGATTTCCAGAAAACAACTGGACCCTTTGGACTGGGTCTCTTGCAGGCAAACAATGGGTAATAGGTGGAAGCTTCTTCCCATGGACAACACCCCTTCTGCTGGTGCTGCCAGCTACCAGTGCCATCTACCCCAGCCTCTTAGCCTTGCAGAGAAGTTACAAACTTCTGGAGAAACACCAATGACGATTATGAGATTTTAACCCCTGAACATTAGGTGTAGGTATCTACATTTCTGCCAAAAAATACCCCAAACAACAAAAATACTCTTTCAGAAGAGCACCCCAAACTCTAAGTACAGCTATTTTCCAGCAGATCAAAAATGTCAATGTTAGATATTAAAATTCCATTTCCATACAACCTTTTCAAAAGAAAGAAGCTAGTTCACAAGACTAGTTCACAAGAGTGTGAAATACAGTAAATTAATGAAGAACATTTGTCCTTTTCTTGGTGTATTATTTATGGCTTAAGTTTGGATCATTAATACGAAATATAGAAGCGGCTTCCCTAACTCCATTTGCTGAAGCAACATGTAGGTATGATCCACTTCACGTGACTTCAGTTCTAAAATGTTAGCTTCTGTAACATTCTTGAAAAAATTCTCTCTATTCAGGCAGAAATTAAGCAGAATTTTGATAACATCTTTATCAGTTCACTCGTCCATTGCCCAGAGAAGCTGTGGATGTCTCATCCACAGAAATATTCAAGGCCAGGTTGGATGGGGCTTTGAGAAACCTGCTCTAGTGGGAGGTGTCCCTGCTCAGGACAGGGAGGTCGGAACAGAATGATCTTTGAAGTGCCTTCCAACCCAGTGGTGATTCTATGAAACACACAATACTCAAGGGATCTAGGGATGAAAATCATCTGAAATTTACAGATTAAGGTACAGCCGTCTATGGCATTCGCATCTATGTGAATTACAAACACAACTGCCAGCAATATCTACACCATGCAGTAGATTTAGTTAAGCATTTTCCTTTTGATGTTACATTGAAGGCAGTCACAGTTCAGTCATCTTTCCATATTAAAAATATACTGCACCTAAAATATGAACCTTAGAGAATTTTGTTTGGATTTGACCTTTTTTTTAAAAATAGCTGTCTATTTATCCTTACAACATACACTATTTTATGCTTATAAAAAATGGAAATAAGAAGCCTTAGAAGTAACAAGAGAATTAATCTAGACAACCATATTTTTTGTATTTATTGCTTCATAAATCAACTAGTAAAGAACTCTGTTATTTCATGAGTAATTTCAACCATTGATAAAAAAACCATTTTTCATTGCTTCTTAGATAATCTCATTTTACACACCAGTATTCTCTTGGGCATATTTTTCTTCTTTCACAGTAATATTTAAATCCTTCAAAAGCAGAGAGGGAGATAGGAAAACAAATACTACACAAGTAAATAAAAAATGTCATACTCTGGTTTAAAGTAACAAAACAAAAGATGACTTCTTTATTTTTGGCTCCTTCAAACTTTCTATGTCATCTTACTCAACCTGTAACATCCCTGTACATAAGTTTTCCTACCTGAAAAATGGAAAATATTATTTTAGATCACACAGCCTCACAGTGCACTGGAAATAAAAATGCATTAGTATCTGTGAAGTATTTGGAAGACATTGCTGAGTTGAAGGTATTATTTCAGAAAGAAGTAAAAGTATTTCACTATTTTAATATAGACCTGCTTTTGCTAATTCTGTCTTTTGTTTTTATTACATTTGTCTTCTTTCGTAGATAAAGGATCTGTTGTACTAGCCTCATTTAAATGATTGTCCCCTGCACATCAATCCTAACACGGCAACGAATTATTGTATCTTACAAAATAATGTTAAAAGCCAGAATCCCAACAATCAAGTCAGGTTTCCTTCAAATTTAATGTGCAGGCATTATGACCTTATATTTAAGCTATTTTGTGTTCTAGTAAAAAAACTAAAAAAAATTTTTTTTTAAAGTAAGAGCCCTCAGATCACGTGACTGAAGAACCCAGAAAGGCTTTCAAAATTAAGTCTGAGCTCAGCAACTCTGGGAAAGAACGTCTCCTGTCAGCCTTTGTGAATAATGTTTTCAACTCTCTCAGATCATAAAAGATCCCTTCCCTCTGTCACAGCGCTCTGGGGTGCCCCATACGGGTCATGACGAGGTTTATCTCACTAGAAAGCTTTGGCTCATTACAGTTTGCCCTCCCAGAGGCAGACACAGGCTGCAGCTGTCCCCAGAGAGCCTCCTGCCCTCCGTCTCCCAAAACGACAGAGCTCTCCCAGCTTGGGCTGTGCCGGGGGCTCAGCAGCATGGGGAGAGCGTGGGACAGCATCGGGGGATGCCTGTCCCAGCTCAGGGCAGGGCGCAGAGCTCGGAGCGCCGCGGCAAGAGGTCTCATGGACCAGGGTGGCTAAAAGCACCACATGTCACTGGCTGGCCCACTGAACAGCCACAGCCTTGGGGCTGGCCCTCTGGAATATGCTTGCAGGTAGTAGCTAAAGCTTCTCTCCTGCCTGCAGAATTGCAAATCCTAAAAAGGTGACATTTTCACTGATATATTGTAATGAACTTAGCTGTGATTCCTGTTAACCTCCAAAGTTCTTCCCTGCAATGATTTCAGGGGTGAATGAGGAGCCCAATCCCTTCAATGGGACTCCTCCTCCTACCAGTTTTGGTCCTGAAGTACTCAAGCTTTGCCTGCATGATTTCAGTTCTATTTTAAAAGTTCAGGCAATCTTAAGAACAACCTCAGCTATTTTAAACTACGTTAATTTGATCATACTAACCTACAGTGTGCAGGCTCAAAATTCAACATCCACAGTCAATGATGACTCAGAATACTCATTTCTTTCTAGATTTTTTCTCCTTCTTTTTGGGAAACAAACCATCTCACAACCTTCTGTACTACCATTTTGGCAGCTATGATTTATACAACCAGACATCACAGACTCAGAGTTGGATGATCAACCAGGGGATTGGATGACCAAACCGATTCCATTGGGGAATCTAAATTGCTTAGACTCATTGTTTATATTACGATTTTCCCCTTAGGTCACAAACAGTCTGCTAGGGAGCTGCGAATGGAGGTACATGCTGGCCTTGAGACAAAACCACCCACATTAAGTAAATTTAAATCAGTGCTTCCTCCAGGAAACAAAGAGTTGTATTACTTACAAGGAGATTTGATTATGGTTCAGAGAACTGTTTAAACCCATCTAGCACATCAAAGGAAAAGAGATTTAAGCTGCTGTGCTCATTGTTTAAGAAACACTGGTTGATGGATGCAAAGATCAACATGCTTGATGACTCCCTGTAACAGTTCAGTGAAAACACAGGCCACAGTAAAGATGGAAACATTCAATTTAATAAAAAGAACTTCAGATTTTAGATTCTAAATTGAGCATAAGATACTCTTATTCTGACATTTTTGAAAAAAAAATCAAGTTCATGAAAGCAATACAATGAATAAGTTTGCAATACCGTGTCAGCCTCTCTCTTCAAGGCCATAAAAACACCCATTAATCTCATCACTGAGAATACACCTAAAACACTTTCAAAACATCACAGCATCCAAGACGTCTTTATGCACATTTGTACACTACAGCATCCAGTAAACATGCAGATTCACACAGCAGCATGCAAACAGCCTAGCAAAGAAAGGGTTAAGACAAAGAACATCCTCAAAGCAATTCAAATAATCCCTCAAAGATCATTCTCTTTGTGAGAAGTATTCTAGCTGGGAAGCTGGACTAGTACCAGTTCAGAAGTTGCTGTTGATCTGACACAAGCCAAAGGAACCAGCAAACTGCAAGGAGAAAGTTGCTAAATAAAAGAAAAACCCCCAAAACCCCACAACACATGGAGCAGAAGGTTCATGTTAAGAATCAGTTGGATCTCCTTTATTTTGTAGCAACAATTATTTTACTTCTAATTTCAAAGGGGCTTTGGGGGAAAAGATTGAAGGAAATATAGTTCATTTTGGCAGAGCACATATTGCAAAAAATAAATTTAAGAATCTATTTTTGGGCTAGAATGGTTGAAGAAATCCTTGATTAGCCTCTTAATGGGGTGAGTCCAATTTATTGAGAATGATCACCAGAGGGAGTCATTGACTTTCCCATTAAAGTCAAAGTGAATTTTACATACATCAGGAATGCAGGATTTGGGGGCAGAGCTGAAAACGACTTCAAACAGACTGGAGTTCAGGGAATAACACAAACCACAGTTTTATGGATTTCATCTGAATCCATTTTCCCCTTTGGAGTCCCAAAGGATGACTGCTATATTCCATGGTTAAAGCTAGAGAGAAGGCACTGAAGTCATCCATTCAGTGGGTACACACTCTCACAAAAATGAAAAAAAAAAAAAAGAAAAAAGAAAAAAAGAAAAAGAATATCCCTTAAGCACTTAATTGGTTCTACAGAAGTTTGGAGTGGTGTAAGTAATAACTGCTCAGTTTTCTCTTTGGACATGCAAAATACCACAGCCCTTCTGGAAATGCAGTGTTTAATAGCGCAAATAAAATCTCCAGGTGTCATACGTGAGAGTATGTCATACCTCTTGGGAATATCAGGACTTGAATCAGTAAAAGAAGAAAGTGAAACAGAGTCAGAAAGAATTGTTAGCATAGGATTTTTTGGTGGGGTTTTTTTTGTTTTGGTTTTTTTTTTTGGGGGGTGGTGTTGTTGCTGTTTCTTGGGGTTTTTTTGTTTTGGTCTGTTTTATGTTTTGTTTTCAATGTTAGTGACTAAAAGAAGCAGTGAACATCAGGATCTGTGAACGAAGTGATAAAATGATCTAATTAGACAAACCAGTCTACTCAGCCATGAGCAAGTGAGAATTTTATGCTCAAACACCTAAATTTCATGACCTTCAAGAAATATTTTCATGTTAAGAACTTGTCTTTTCTTTGCTGAACTTCAGCTCAGCATCATTCTTGCCACAGAAGCCAAGCAGACTGGTTTGAAAACAAGCTCATTCCCTCTGCAACTTTCTCCTTAGTTCTGTACAAGAAGATTATATAGCAGAAAATCAGATTAAAAAAGGGCAAGGCAGCAGCCCCACCCAACCAAATGCAATTTAACTTTCCTAGAAATGTCCTCTGAACAAATGGAATTCAATTTGTTTCTGTGTTCCCAGGTAATGGCAGCACCTTGTTTTGTTTGTTTATTTAATTACTTCTTGTTCACGTAATTAGCTGACAGACTGCAGCCTTTTGTTCATTATAATACAGTTATTTGCATAGCTGTTTCCATTTTTGGGGCTGAATTTTGGACAGAGGCTCTATTTTGGGTTGTGGCAGGCAGGGACACTGCTGGGAAGCCTCATGCAGGGAAGCATGCAGCAACCTGGTCCTTCGTGGAATGAGCCTCTCCAGGAACTGCCCTGGCTGCCCATCTGCTTCTGAGGGCAAATCAATGCTGTTCCCAGCATGCAGCTCAAGGCCTGGCTGTCTTTCAGCATCACGGGTATCACCGAAAACCAGCTGAGTTCATTCTAAGGCATTTTCACCAACAGGCTGTCCATGCATAATTTACTGCTCTTTAGACTGGATATTAGGAAAAACTTCTTCACTGAAAGGGTGGTCAGGCATTGGCGTGAGCTGTCCAGGGAAGTGGTTCAATCACCGTCCCTGGAAGTGTTCCAAAATTACATAGGTGTTCCCCTTTGGGACATGGTTTAGTGGCGAACATGGCAGTGCTGAATTAAGGGCTGGAGTCCAGGACCTTAAGGGTCTTTTCCATCCTACGTGGTTCTATGATTCTGCAGCGTCAGTCTGCTCAATGTATGCTTCATTTAAAATTATCAGTACTTCTTCAGTGGTTGGGTGTAAAAAATTTAGAGATGGAGGCTACTTTAGGCTTTCTTTCATGAACAGTTTGACTTAACATTCAGTTGAGTCTAGTGGTGTTCAAACGATTTTTTACACAGTTAAATATTTTTTTTTTGGTATAATCAAGATATATCCCCAGATCACAGTTTTGCAGAATGCTGACCCTTCCCATTATAAACGCAGCAATCATCACCCTTCAAGCCCTCGGAGTTTCTGGCAGTGAACTGATGCCAGCTGATTTTTATCTAGGTTGCTCAGAATTTGAGGAAACTGCACCTTATTATAAAAACAAGAGGCAGAGTTGGAGCTGGGGGAAGACTGCACACTCTGGCACAGAAACCACCTTCATCTCAGCCTCCAGGCATCCAAACACCCCCAAGACTCTGCCTCTCAGGAGACGTTACACACCAACACACCAATTTACACCATTTGCAATATAGAGAGCTGGAACAGCTAGCTTGGAAAAATTGCCAGCCTTTGTTGTTTACAACTCAGCCTTCATATACAACCCACTGCTCTGGTCAGGATTAGCTCTGTAACCAAAAGCCCCATGGTCCAGCCTTTTAATGGCATCGTTTGAGTCCTACCTGTGCCATCTGCCTCTCCAGCTTTGACCGGGGAATATCATCAAAATAGTTTTCATTTCTTCTTCTCCTTGCATCGCCCTGCATGATAATGTGGGGAACGTCCAGGGAGCCACCAGTGGTGAAAGTGCTTTGGCTAAGTGATGGAGACAACTGAGGCGGAGTGTGGTTACCACTGGGTTCCTGGACAGAGAAAGAAAAATGCAGCATAAGAAGAGCACACATTTAAAAGTGCATTTGAATGGCTCCCACTAAAAAAAAAAAAAATATGGAACAATTCCTGCAGTAGAGGTTACAGTGGATGAACTTTTGAGATTTGCTACCTGAAGTGCAGAACCCATGTGGAAGGAAAAATAGTTCACTATTTACATGAACTAGTGGCAAATTTCCTCTCCAAAACCTCCCTGCATAATATATACTCTCTTCTAGAAATAAAACAGCGAGCTACTTCTTGTCAAGGCCCAAATAAAGCCATGATTTAGGACTAGCTATTTGTAAGATGAAATACATTCTCACTACTTCTGAGCAGCTGCTCTGAGCAGTGAAAGTGATTTGGAAGTGATTTGAACAGTAGCAACATCTCCTGCTGGAAAAAGGAAATGCCTGTCCATTTACACAGTATAGACATTTTGTTGCAATTTTTATAGGTTTTGCAGAACATCCATTTTAACTTGACGCACCAGATATCAGACATAAGCTAAATACCAATTCCTAGAATGCACAAAAGCATCAGAGTACAAATATTTTACCTGGCTTGGTTTGTTACCTGTACTGAGCTGTTAACCTTGTATCAGTCAGTGTGCAAACACCACATTGAATCGACACCTAAACAAACTCTACCTAATAAATAAACAGGTCCTCGTGGTACACATTTCAGAATGGGAAACGTTCCTCTCTCCTGATGTAGGTGGCTGGGCACAGTGTCCCCAGGGGCACGTTCACACAGGGCAGACCTTCTCTAAACCTTCTCTAGACCTTCTCTAAACCACCTGCTGCTGGAATGCTCTATTTCAATACTGGGCAACAAGAAGGGACCTGAAGTTAGTGGAGTAATCAAAGACCTGCTCTAGAATGGAAGGCAAAAAAGTTCTGCCTTTTTATTTAAAGAGAGAAAGTGGATGATTCATGCATGATTACATCGAAGCAAGCCCAGTTCCGAAAAGCATCAAGGTACTTTACTCTATGCTGTTAAGAAACAAGACCTGGCGTAAGAAATCAGAAAGTTGTAACCTCTTCCAAATGGAAAGTTCAAGTCATGGTAATGTCGGATGCCAATATTTGAAATGTGGGAATCCACGTGACATTATTCCTTGCAATTGCAGTAATGGATTAGTATTTTCCATGTTGCCAACAAGAAAAATGTTAGGGAAATATAGCTCTTTAGTAATTTTTAATTAACTGAGATGTTTTTTTTTTAAATTCTCAAGCTTTCCTATGATCTGAGACAAGCGCTTGACATTTCCCAGGGCAAAGAAAAGAGTGTTTTCCTCTTAGGAATAATCTTTTCCCTCCTTCACAAAAATCCACCTACATTTGGCCCAGTTAAAAAGCTTCTAAAAAGCTATAGTCCGCACATGCTCAGGAGGTTTAGTGAGGCATAATCTCTAAAACCTACCGTTCCTGGGCCTAACAACATGGTGCACACACCTCTGCCCTGAAAGCAAGCTGAGTACAGGGGCACCAAACAAGATCCTCTCTAGTGACTGATACCTTCTGCTCCAGCCAGGTAGGGAACCTCTCTCTGGTCCAAATCAGGATTCACCCACTGTTGTAGGCTGATAGGGGCACCAGTGTTACCAAAGTGACAGATGGACATAGAGATTCCAGCCCTCATCAAGCTTTTCATATTTTATCAAGCTGCATATAAAGAGGAAATTCACTCCGAGACCTATACTGGAAGATTGCTGGCAAGGCAATACAGACAAGAAACACCAACCCAAGAAATAAAAGAACTACCATGCCTCTGCATTATGGAACAGTATGTCATTGTATGATTTGATGCTATTTTCTCAAAGTTGTCCTTCGCAGCACAGATGGATCCTCAACTGTGCAGCGTGTTGTCATACACTCAGCACCGTGTTATCATTAGTTACCATGCAGTCAGTGTTTTATTCTCGCCTCCTTTCACGGCCCCAAACCTTCTCCCTAAACTCTTTTCAAATCCTGCTCTGAAGATGGGATGATTAAGATCGTCATATTCGTGACGCTCACAAGTGCTTTACAAATATCAATCAATTAATTTTCACCACACCCTGTGACTTCCGGCATTTTATAATCACTGCTTTAGTGTGGGTGAGCTGAGACACACAGACAAAGGTTAAAAAGTACCAGTCACTCAATTACATCTATTGCTCCTTTTCCAAAGTGCTTGAGTTCCAAACTCCACTTCTGTGGATCTGATTTTCAGCACTGTGTGCTCAGCACTTGTATAAATGAGACTCAAGACTCCAGTCAAATATGGAGATTGTCAGTAACATACAATTAGTGACTGTTTATGAGGCGATTAACTAAATAACTTACCATGCATTACCCAAGTTTTTCGTGGCAAAACCAGGTGTAAATCTATATTTTCGTAGGTACAGCTATTCCTTTAACCATGAGCCTCTCTCCCATTCTTCCTTCATTCCTCTTCCTCACTCCATACCCACCTTCTCAACTCCTAAAACAAACCTGCAGACGAGGCATGGACACCCCTGCAGGTGCCACCATGGCCTCAATACCACACTGCTGTTAGTCACCAGGTACTCACATCATGTTTCTACCTGGTTGTGGATGCAAGGAGACATGACCTGCAGGGATGTCTGATCACATCTTTCACTGTCAAAATCTGCCTCATCCCCTCTCATGCTGCTCATGTAACCCTGGAACCATAAAGGTCAGGGCTGGAAGGGAGTGTAAGAGATCCTTCCTCAAGCTGCCGGGGCACACTTCATATCCCACAGATGTTTGTCTAACCTAAAACCAGGAATTCTCTCCAGTGAACTAATTCTTGTGTTAAACTACCATTACTACTGTAGCACTTCTCCACATTTTCTGCCTCAATGGTTGGTCCCTTCAGTTTAAATCCCAGCCTCCAGTGCTGACTGGGTGAGGAAGGTCTCCCATGAAGAATATGGAAACTGGTCTTGTAATTAAAGATTATCATGCACTCAAGGAAAGAAAACAAGACTGCATAGATAACCTGAGATCCAGCAATTTCTATACTTTTGAGTACAGAAAAGTATATTTGTATATAGTGCATACATATATTTGAATCTATATTGTGTCTAAATATATATTTTAGTATATTTGAAATCAAAATAATGTTTTCTTGGTGCACATACAACAGGGAATAACATATGTTGTGGATATTTTTAAGACTTTTAAGATTTTTTGCTTTTCTCCAATATTTAACATTTTACTTTGAAATATTTAAAAAGCTACAAAATACAAAAACAGTCAAAAAAGATGAAGTGTTAGCATTACTTAGCTTGAGCTTGGGAACTTAAAACTAGACTTTAAATAACAAACTACCTTTCTTCTGATGTAGAGCAGCCTGATCTCATGGAAAGTGCTCCTGCCCATGGCAAAGAGGGCTGAAACTTGATGATTTTTAAGGTAACTTCCAATCCAAACTATTCTGTGGTTCTATATAAATCAGTTTTATAACATCAGCTGACAGTTTATTTAAGCCAATTTTCAAGCTACAAATTATTGCAGACTACAAACTAAACACTATGTCTTTGTTTCGTGGGAAATGGCATAGTAGCAGCAGATGGGAAAGAAAAGCTTTATTCCAAATGCATGTCCTCCTCTTTAGGATTCTCTGTGAAGACTCCAATTCCAAGAGGTGATAAATGACATTTAGCACTGGCCTGCATCAGTAGCTCTAGCTGTGCAGCATCAGACTACTTTTTATCATTTTGACTACAGATGGAGGACATCCAAATTTCTCTTCCATATTAACTGAGAATATACAGCCCTGACCAAGAATGTGGACTGTGGAAACTTCCCCACTTGCTGAAGAGGAATTAATTATCCAGTCCAGAGTATTGAAGGCATTGAGCAAAAAAGTGTGCCTTTTAATCTATTTCTCCTTCCTTGGAGTGTTTTAACACCTGCCATGCATCAGGAATCATTCACAAAATGCATAAAAATAAAATACAAGAAAAACATCCACACGTTTGTGCAGTGTGCCTTCGGGCACATTACAGACCTGTCAGAACTTTTTAAATATGGCATTGGGAAAAGGTTGAATTAAGGAGTGGGATCTAAACTGTCTGTATGGGGCATCTGAGAATGAGCAGGGTGAAAACACGCTGGTCACAGAAATTTTAAGTATACTTAAAAATAAGCCCTCATTCTGTCTTTCTGCATTTCTCTTCACACCAGGAAATTTAACTTGGGAGCACAGACACTCTGACATTTTGAAATTTAATCCTAAATGAGATCCCCATCAGAAATGCAGCCCCATGAAAATAATCAAATCCAATCAAATGCGAAAGGTGTGACCTAAAACATCAAAATAAAAACGTTGCTATGAACTCTGTTGGAGAGAACACAGTAGGAATCGGCCATCAGACCACAACTCAGTAAGAGTAGCAGACACCAAGTAAGCAAAGGCATCGGATTGGAGAAACTGAGTGAAGGTGGTGTAATGAGAGGAGATTAAATGTGGTCAAGTGTGGAAAAACCCCAGGGACATTGCAACAAGGGTTCTGAAAGAGTGAATACAGATGAAAATTAAAAACATGATGAAACTTTTGATATACAGAGAAACCTTAATGGCATTTATATCTCAACAATTTCAAGAGGTTCTGCTTAAAGAAAGCCTAAAGCATATGTCTAAAAAGTAAGTGCAAACATTCGAAAACATGAAAGGAAAATGGTAACTCTCCTGCAATATCGATCGGCTGGGCTGGGATTCCTGTGGGCAAATGTAGACGTGCAGCTTTTACATCCCTGGTCCTGAGCTACTTTCTCGAGCAAAGATAAGCTGGTGCTTCTAAGATACTGCTTATCTCATCCTAAGGCAGACATCTGAAACAGGTCAGATGGATCACCCTGCAAAAATGTCAATATACCTCCGCTAGCCATACGGGGAAATGTGGTGGAGTGGGTCAGCCTGAGATGTCCACACTGCACACCTCTGAAGTGAGGTAAGTCCAATTTCATGTCAATGCTATGAAACCCTCGCTGACTTGTCAAGAAATGCAAACAAATTTTCATGCGGACTCACCCTGAGGGTTATCGACCGAGGTGGTTTCTGAGGAGGATCTTCGTGAAGCCTGTCTCCCAAAGATGCCAGAACACGCTTCCGGTGGCCAATCAAGCTAATTTTTAAGACCTGAAATAATATAAAAAATACATCATTAACAGAGCACGTGGCAATCATTAAATGAAGATCCATTCAGATCGAAGCCATTTTCTCTTTAAACCTTTTAACAAGTTAGTCCTCTAGACAGGCTGAGCAGACAGGGAGCTGTGTGAGGCAAACAATCAGCAGAGAAAATGAGAGGTGAGATCAGAGAAAAAACCCTGTAAAATGAAGGAAGAAACTAGAGCACGTATAGATGTGGAAAACTGAAAAAATAGACTAAAAAATGAGTAACGAGGAAACAAAAATGAAACGAAGAGGAGGCAGAAGCACAGGAAGAAAAAAAGGGAAGGGGATGAGAAGACTGAAGAAGGAAGTGCAGAGGTGCATGCAAACAGTGAGTGAAGAGGATTAAAGTGATTCATGGGATGGATGAAGAAAAGAGTGAGAAACAGCCAGTGAATGCTTAGAGAGGGCAAGAAGGGAAAAAAGGAATTATACAATGAATGAATATTAACACTTTTAAATCTATTCACCATGCCTTTCACAGTGCTGCTAAGAAAAAGTTAAAACTGGAAGATTTGGCAGAGGAGGAGGGAATAGTTTTGCTCAAAGTGACCTTGCAGCTGGGAATGCTAAAAATGTTGGTGTGGGGAAACTCCATTTATTATGTCTAATGTTGTTCATCCTCTGCCTGTTTTGAGAAGTAGAGTTCCTGTGGAGAGATAACACACTCTCACAGCCATGGGGAAAGCCTTGTGTTATGGAGAGGCAGGATCCCTCCCCTCCCCATGGAGCCGTGTCCCAAAATAAATCCACTCTTTGCATTTCAGCTGTGGTTTGATGGTTGCCCTTGGTTACCTGCACGTGTAGATTCACACACACAGGTAATCTCCAAATATCTCATACAGTTTGCATTATCATGTAGAACCATCCCTGTGTAAGAAACACACGGTGGACAAACTTTGCCCTGAAGTTCTATTACTTTTATCAGATGCAATGAAAAACAAAAAAAATCTCTGCTGCACAGAAATGTGTCCATCACTGGATATGTTCACACACCTCATGCTTCTCCAAACTCCAAGGATGCTGCCAAAAAGTTGCCCCAAATTTACTGCAACTACTCCTCATTTGTATTTCTCTGTGTCCTTCCACCATACAAAATCACCGCTGCTCTCAGGAAAACAGGGAGAGCAGAAGCAATGAGCTGGAAATTTTAAGCACTAGCGGGGGAAAAAAATAGTATTTCAGTGCTATTCTTTAATGGCTACAATGGCTGTAGAGTAAAGAGTGTAAGCAGCACTAATTGTAGCAGCAAGCCTCTGCTCTGCAAACAGCAGTGTCCTTACGTAACTCTTCCAGACTGTGCATGTGGTTTCATACTCCAGAGCTGCCTCCATTCCCTCTCAGAAAACAGTACTTCCCACTATATTTAGGACCACCGTGTGTCAACACCCTTCAGTCGAGAGGAAGTTCTCGCTCAGCCTAGAAAAAGTAATAGTCCCCCAGAAAAACTGGAAATGCTAAATCTTATATGAACAGCTACCTCAGCTGAAGCAGTAGCACTAAGAGCTGCAATTCATGAGAACAAACAAAACCCAAAGCCCAGCAACTCCCCCACTGCCTCTCTTAGATCCAGTATCTCAAAATATGGTACAGCAACACGCTGACATTATTCTGGCATCCATGCCTATCCATCCATTATCCTGCCTAACCATGTGCACATGAATTCGTCCACGCTTCCCCTGCTAGATGTCTCTGTGCTATCTGATCCTGTTGAGCATCAATAACCTCTTTTCTGCCCGCATCTACAAAGCGATGGGCTGTGACACGAAGCAGATGGAGGCCTTCCTCCGAGAGGCAGCTTACAGGGGGTGTTGCAGACCCTGCAGCTCAGCAGCAGACAAAAGCTGCAGTCCCACAAACCACCCTGCTATGTGCTATCCTTCCAGTCTAAATCTAGAGAAGCACGAGTGAAGCTGAGATAATGCAGTGCACAGAGAAACGCCTGAGGCATGCAGGAGACTTACTTATGTATTCAGTTTACATTGAGTGTTAAACAGAAGGGTGCACAGTTTATCTCTGTATTTAACTATATGAAACACGTGAATGAACTACAGCTGCAGTAATGCACTTCAGTGAACTTGCTTCTTTCATAATGCTTCCCCATCAACAAGATCATTTATCCAGAGATTTTTAAGCCAAGCTAAAGTTCTTTGGGCTGTTTCAAGGTCCTCAGCACTCTGACTGCCTTATTAGCTATATCAAACCACACAAAGCAATTCTCTTTAACTTCACAGAGCTGTTGAACAACAGGAGAGAAAAGGACATGAGTCTTGAGGGACTGCACACATAAGAGATCAGCAGACGGGTCTAAATTACTAAATTATTTCAAAAACTGTTCTCAATTTGCAAGTTATACAGATCTTTAAACACCATAGGCACTGCTAAGCTTACTCCACTTTTTTTTTATTTTTTCCTGATATAATGGTGGTCACCCCAAATGTGAATGGGAGGGATTTAACGATGCAACCTACAGAAAAATACGGTCCTCAGTCAACAGGCAGCTGCCTGATCCCAGTCTCATCTGGAGCACATGCTCTGCTAACTGAGGACAGCTGTATTCTTCTGGAAATGAGTCCCTAGCAATTTCCTTGCTTGGAAAACCTGTTTCACAACTTACAAACATAAAACACTGTTTTCTGAAACACTTCTATATTTGACTTATGAGGGTTTAACAAACATCCTGAAACTCTGGAAACTTGTCCAGCGATGGATTATCCTTGACAGTATTTATCAGAAATGTCAAATATCACAAATATAGGTCAACAGTGGAATGGTACAGCTGCCTAAAGCAGTACCACAGAAATGTGTTAATGTTGTACATCAGGTAAACATTAAAAGTCTTGCCCTAACACAGCCCACAAGTTAGCTTTCCTGGTATGTAATTTCCATATATCAGGTGACAGGATCTCTGGGACAAAAATGATGCTACTCCATTTCATATATTTGATGTTGCAATACAATTAAAAGAGAATGGGGCAAGTCAGTCGTCCGAAGAACTGACACATGCACAAACATTTAATCTTATTTTCACTTCTGTACTCTGCAATGATTAGCATACAAAATGAAATTCCACTAGGAAATGGAAGAAATCCACAAATATAACCAATGTAACACTTTGCATTTAGATCTCCGGCTTAGTTAACAGATGTTTCAAAAAACACATGTAGCCCAATAAGTCCCTGATGACTGTGTATGTGCAGATGCTGGAATTAACAAGTTATTCCACCTAAAAATGAGCATTATTTCTGCAACATTCTTCTGCCTGATCTTTTCTTCTAATTGAATAATAATATCCCATACTGTATGATTCTACTTTTTTTTTTCCCTAGGAATATTTCAAACATTTCTGAAATACAAGACATCAATTCTCTTTCTTTTGGAATAATCTGAAAAGTTAATGTATGGGCTAAAATTAATATCATAATAGCACAAGAGGTCTTTACTAAATGTGTAGCAGCAATTGGACACTAGGAAACAGCTACAAAGGGGAAAATTACAGAGGGATCAGAACAGTGCTAGTCATTGTCTGGTAGCAGCACCAGACACCACAATGCAAGAAAAAATGGTAAGTGCAAGCAAAAAAAGTGGGAACTTCCTATTTCTGCAAGAAAACAGCCCTAAATACTTGCTGAAATCAGTATCATTAACCATTTTACTGCTGGCCATATTGGAATAAACTCCAAGCTATCCGGAATTTCAGGTGACAGATACATTTGATTACTACCCCTCTCCTGCCACAATGCTGCCCCACAGGGCTAATGCTGAAATGTGGCAGTGCCCAGAATACCCAAGAAGTGAGCCCAGATCAACCGTACAGCTCACCTGATCAATGGGACCAGTTTAAATGGAAATCTGAAAAAGGATTAAACACACTTGTTGTAAAAATTCTCAGCAGCAATTTTACAAATCCTATCCATAGAACTGCTGTCAGTGTTAACATTCAAAACAAACATATAAACAAAACCCACCAAACAAACAAAAAAAGGTAAAAATTCCCATATTCCCCATACCGACACAAGATTACTTGGAGTAATAATCGGTATATTTTGAAAATTAAATATGCCCAAGTCAGCTATGATACTTAAACTCAAAGAGGGCAGGTTTATATTATATTAAGAAGAAATTCTTTACAGTGAGGATAGTGAGGCACTGAAACAGGTTGCCTAGAAAAGTCGTGGATGTCCCATTCTTGGAAGTGTTCATGGCCAGGTTGGACAGGGCTCTGAGCAATCTGGTCTAGTGGCAGGGGCTTGGAACTGGGTGCCCTTCAAGGTCCCTTCCAACCCAAACCACTCTGTGATTCTACGATACTGAATGCCCAGTGGCTTTACCAGTACCAGACAAAGCCAAATCCAGTCAAAACAAATTAGATTTCTATTGCATCTTTCACATACGGATACTTTATGCTTTTTCTCAGCACATGGGAACAGAGAAGTACCAAAGAATCCTGCTGGATGCCTCAGAGGCTTGCTGCAACTTCTCTGGTGTCCACAACTGCAGGGGAAGCAAGTGTTTATTGTGCCTATGAAGACACTTGGAAGAGACTCATTATTTCATATCATAATGATTTCATATAAGGATATGAAATTTGTGTCACAATCCTCTGGAATTAATTACCCAGCTGGAAACAGATGCCAGCTGTCTTGGTGACAGGATTTCACAGAGGCCAATGGAGGTCTCATAAGTCCCATTTCTATATGTTATCATTAGGAACTGATGTTTGTTTGGTCCCCTGTCACTCAGAAAAAATAACTGAGGTGCAGATTTCAATTTAAGGGCACTGAGGAAGCAAGGGCCAAGAGTCTTTTCTGAGTAAAGTGGTGTTACAATGCTGCTCAGCCATTGCCACCCCAGGTCGGATTGAGGCAGGTAAGAATTCATTATTTTTGTAGAAGGTCCCAGGACAGACTTTGGCACTACCAAGGCTGATGGAATGTTTGTCCTGCTTTGGCCAGACAAGCTATTTTTGTCACTAAAATGTTTTCCAAATTCTCATTCGTTTAAGAATTGGAAAATATCAGGTGCTAGCACTTTTGGCTCCACTGAAGATAACAATAGTAACCGTAATTACATGCTTGTAATCAATAACCATTAATAGTTCAGTGAAAAAGTATCAATTTAATATTTCGTTTAAAATCTCAGGAAAATGCAGTGAAATAAGACCTGGCCAAAACAGACCTGGCCACTTTGCCTCCTGAGGATGTGTCTCAGGCTATATGCTGGACTGCTTTTTAAAACCATTTTTTTAATTAAAAAGTTACATACATGGCCTCTTTAGAAATAAGTCACAGTTCAATCATCTTACAAGCCTCAGATGTAATGGCAAATACTACATATGTGCATTTTTATCACATTACTCTCAAACCCCCACAAATCAGAAATCCTAAACATCTCTTATACACACAAAACACCAAGATTGCTACAGTAACGATTACCTATTCCAAGAGACAAAGCTGAAAATACTATTCATGTGCAAAATGGCAAGCACTAAGCAGGTTGGAACACAGAAAGGAAAACATTCCATTTTCACAGGAAGTAAGTAGAAAAAATATTAGACAATTTGAAAGGTGGAACACATTTCCAAATTGTGTCCTAGAAGACGGACTGTTCCCTGCACTGAGCCCTTGCATTTCCACCTGTGTGTTGAGCTAATGGTGGGTCTAGTGATTGGTTCAGTTCAGATTTGAAGAATGTGTGGTCACAGAGACCAGGAGTACTTAATCCCTGAGGTCCTCAGTGTTAATCACATAGCACTACAAGAGAGCAATTGCAATACCAATATGTTATCCCACAATATTTTGCAGGATTACTTACACAGCAGATAAATTATAATTAAAGTTACTGGTACTACAACATGTTTCATAATGAGCTAATAATTTATTTATCTATTTTTAATAGGCAATTATCAGCAAAGCACATTAATCTGTACACAAGCGTGAAATACAGCTCATGCAATGAGAAATAAGAGATAAAATAAAAATCTCTATAGAAAATTTTAATAGCTCTAAAATTGATCCCTTTTTTCCTGATTTTGATTCAATTTCACTGAAGACTTAATTCCAACAAAAAGGAAAAAAAAACCAAAACATTCAAGCCCATTTAAAGAATGGGACATTTGTTTACTAAATAAATAGCTTTTTTTTTAAAAGCCTTCTAATAACACAGAGTAATGAGAGTTTTTACAATATCAGATGCAAACAGCTATTCACCACTCAGAGTAAAAATGAAGATTACTCTAGCTCACAGTCATAACCAAGGCTGTAATATGTGAATAGTAACAGTTAATTATAAAGACTTTAATATATTAGAATTTAAAATGTTTGCTTCTACCTCATGCAATTATATAGTCTGACAAAAATTGCAGTAAAAATAGTGAAAAACCTAAGATGGTGTTAGATATCTCCTTGTATTACTAGAGTTTAATGGAAATCCCTCTACAGTTCTTCTGTTTGTTTTTTAAATCATCAACATTCTTTAGATATACAATGACTGCAGAAAGACTGTCTTCAACACCAGAAAGAAAAGCCAAATACTAGAGAGAAGAACCTGGACCAAGGATCAGAAGTAATGTTGTTAAGAAATGCTGTTCAGAAGACATTTAGCTTCTTAGGATATTTGCCGGTTACCAGATGTATGCATGAAGACCTAATTACTTCTGCACCACAATTATTTCAGCTTAGTGAAACTATTTTTCTGCGTTGTAAAACATTCACATTAAAAGCATCAATTCCAGCCTTGAACATCTAGTTCAAGCACAGTGGCTATGGCTTCATTCAGGCTGTGCTATCATAGAACCACAGAATCACGGAAATAATTTAATTTGGAAAAGGCCCTTAAGGTCACTGAGTCCAACCGCAGAACTGAAACTGCCAGGTCCAACACTAGACCATGTACCTAAGTGCCACATCTACACATCTTTGAAATATCTCCAGGAATGGTGACTCCACTACTTCCCTGGGCAGCCTGTGCCAGGGCTTGACAACCCTCGTGGTGAAGAAATTTTTTCCTAATATCCAAACTAAACCTCCCCTGGTGCAACTCGAGGCCATTTCCTCTTTTCCTGTCACTTGTATCTTGGGAGAAGAGACCAACCCCCACCTGGCTATAGGCTGCTTTCAGGTGGTTGTGAAGAGCAATAAGGTCCCCCCTAAGCCTCCTTTTTTCCAGGCTGAACATCCCCTGCTCCCTCAGGGGGTGTCCCTTCTCTGGACACACTCCAGCACGCTATGGGGCAGTTCATACAGGACATACAGCAATTCAAAATACACTTATCCCCTACAGCAGTATATATGTCAGAGTTACAAACACCACAATGCATTATTGTTCTACTGCTAACATTAATATTTACCCACTTTTTAAGGGGAAGAGTTGTAAAAGCATCATTTTGATAAAAATCTGAGAAGTGTACAGGCTGTGATGCAAGAGCCATCACCAATAACGTCAGTAATCTACCACCATGAACTGACAGCATGATGCTAAGGCCACAACCCATCCCAATTCACTCCCAAAATACAGGTGACTTGTCCTATAAACCTCATGAAAACTGCACAGAACTGCTTCCTTAGAAGAAAGATCTGCAGAAAGAAACACTAGGGTTTGGTCCAGCAGGAGGGGTCCTGGGCTGCAGAGTGAGAGCAGCTGCAGCACAGCAACCTCCCAGGGGTCTCACTCGTGGGATCCCACCCACTCCAAAAGCGGACCTGGGAGGTGGGCAGGGAGCAGCTCTCTGTATGGCCAGGTCCTCATCTCCTTTGTTCCTTGATCACAGAAATGCTAACACTGGCACAAGTAAATGGGCCGGAAAGTACACCCAGAGATGGAGGGAAGAGGAAGGGGTGGAAATCTCATTTTCAGCAGCTGCTTGTACTCACAGCAGCACAAGCCAGACATGACATGAACCCACTATAGTGAAACTGCAGCTTCTTTCACAATGGACCACCCAAAAGAAGAGGGCAGCCAGGATTTTAAAAAAAAAATCTGTAAAGAGGCACAAAGAAAATGCTTTTACAGAAACCATGGTCGGTGAGCCCATGTATTTTAGTACTCAGCAGATCCTGTCTTAACAGTAACCAGGGAGGACTCACCCTACTGCAGAGTGTCTTAGCCTCAGCCATACCATTGTCATTGACAGCATTTGGCACACTGGAGGAAGCAAAACACTTTTTGTGACATGCTGGCAATAGGCAGCATTAACTTTATTTTCAGGCACCAGCTGTTATGCCATCCAGGAATGTCACCACTACCAAGATCTTAATTTCATTAATTTACAGGAAATACGCACCTACATATATGACATGATGTAAAGAGGGTCCTCAATTATCACTCTACCTGCACTGCCAACTGACCAATTTCATCACTTTTCTGTCAGCAAGGACATTCCCTAGAAAAATAGACTTTGAATAACTGATAAACTCAGTATAGGTTATGTTGTGACATACAACCTTAGCATGAAAATAATTAATTAAAAAATTCTCCATCTAATTATTTTTCCACACATCTTTCACTACCTTGGTTTGTAATCTTTGCTCATTAAACAATTCTTGAATTAAATGTCAGCCCCTCCTCCCAAGTTTCACACTCCCATCCACATTCATGCACCTCATCCTTTAACACCAAATGGAAGAAGCTGCTGCATACGTAAAAGCTACCAATTCTCAACTCCAATTATAGTAATGTACGGTTTTCTTTCAGAAAGTCTGATTGATCAGCCTACTTTAAATAAAATAATAGAAATTTCAACTAACCTACATTAGGCTAGGGTTGTGATGTTGCTTGTCAGATTCTTAACCCCAAATCTTGTACATTTTCCAAATACATGATATGGCTTTAAAAAAAGCTATTAGTTCTCCCTTATATCCTGGCTTTGTTCGTATCCTTAACGCTGTCACGATGGTATCAATGATAGTCCTTATCTTTAAAAAAGGCAGTGGCCACCATGGCAGAGCAGAATCACACATCACAGGCAGAGCCAGCACCATCCTGTACTTTGACTCTTAATCTGTGAGGAGGAAGCACTGTGGGTGGGCAAGAACAGGCTCTGTAAGCACAGCAGGTTGGCTGGATTAACTCTGCCAGGGGCAGCAAGGGGACAGCAAAAGCATTTCTCAAAATATCTTTTTCTTTCATGCTTTGAGGTAAGAGCAGGAAAGGAATACCATCAAAAAGTGGGGTTAAAAAGGGATACAAATAAAGTGGCAAAAATATTCATCCGTCAATAGCTCAAGTAAGTTCTTCCCATGTGGCTCTAAGCAACACAACGAATTCCAACAGAAAAGATTATTATTGTCTGTGTGATTTGAGAGAAATTGAAACCACAAAGCAGTTCAGATCATACACATCTTCTTATGCAGATTCCTTCATTAAACATTCAACATTAGTCTGGCTTAAGGAAGAAACATTTTTGTACATAACCAAATTAGAACAAAGCAAGCTGTACTGAAGAGCTCTCCAAATATGAGGCTGATTTTGTACTATGGTTAAAAAAAAAAGATAAACCAAACTTCATATTAACAGTGAAAACTGGCAAAGTTTTGGTCATCTCAAACTTCTTGTCTTTAAAGTTATTTTAAAAATTAAAAAGAATATAGACTTATGTTTTTGAATCGGCAGTTTGGGCAGATTCATTATTAATGAAGTGTTCTGGCAAAGCCCACCAATGAATGGGTTGTCATGGGAAAGGCTTTCTTGCTATAAATTCTATTTGAATTTTCTCGGTGAGAAGGGCTGTACAGGACTGACTCCTCATACAGGGTAGTGCAGCATGTCTTCTACACCTCCACTCTTTCTCCTTCTTCTCTTCAGCCTTATCAAAACTTCCCAAAAAAAAGAAGGTTCTCTTCAAAGGGAGGGTAAACCCCATCTCCATGGCTCGGGCTTTGATTTTCTTGTTCTTTATCTTAACCCCATCCGATCCATACAATAAAGTCAAAAGAAGAAAAGACAGTTTCAAGGATTTCATTCCCCACTTTCCCCATCAGTAGCAGTGACACAGTTTTGCAGTGTGTTACATGAGGGGATATTTGGACCTGCAGGATACCAGAATGACTTCTCAAACCTGCTAACTGCAGGATAGCTGTCCCATGTTGCAAGAAGTCAGAGGCCCTGAATCACATCTACAATGATTTCCAAACCACAATGAATGTTGTCAAGAATATCCCCAATCTCTAGCCATGTCTTTTTAAATTCAGCAAATATCTTGGCACTGCTGGCTTAAACTTAGCACTGTTAGCCTAACAGTTGCTCTCATCATCTTAGAGGCTTTTTCCTACCTAAATGATCCTGTGATTATAAATATCCTCAACCCAACAAATAACCCCTCTGATTCTTGAATTATGGGTTTTGTTAATATTTAACCTAAATGGTCACTTCTGTATCTCTTGTTCTGTCCTCACCGATTTATGAAAACAATTCATCATTATGAACAGTTTTACTTTCTTCTGCAAGTCATTTACCGTAACATACATATAATTTTGCAAAACCTTTCTACCAAGAATAGAAATTTGTTTCTTCTCCTAGTTTGTTTTAAGTGGACATAAAGAATACAATGTACAAACACATTATCCCAGGCGAAACACAAAGGGAACCACACTAGGGAACAGAAATCTACAAGTTTTTATACACACTCCTCTTGCTACTATGCACAACACTCATATATCACTGTCCTTTCTTTGTGTTCTGTTGTTGACTGATGTTCAGTCAAACATCCAGTAGCTCTAGTCCTTCTGCCCAAATTATTCCCCCTGTTGTGCTGTTCAGTGATATACTCAGAGCTCATTATATTCTCTCATGTGATCTCTACTTTCAAAATAAATCACTTTCACATTTCTTCAATTAAATCTTATATAACTAATTCAGCCCATTTATGCATTATGAAGATCATACTCTATTTTAATCCTATTTTACAAATGTTACTACAATGTTAAATAATCACCCTTTAGATCAGAAATAATGCCATGAAAACCCACATTTATTTGGGATGACAAGTTTTGCCAGAGCAAAAAAAGAGATTAGTTTATGTATACATTTATATCTCTTAATTTATAGTATTAGGTATAACAGCCAGAGGCATTATTGCGAAGGCAATTAAGTTTCTATATCATCTTGTCACTAATGTGCACTATAGTACAGAAAACATTAACTCACCATAACATAAGAAATCCTGTCATGAACATTTTATGCCAAACCACCGCAAGAACTGTGATTAATAATGAATCAGAAGAGTAGATTTATGTGAATAACAAGCAAAGAGAAAAAAACTCTCATTATGGACAATTAGATGATAATGTAACCTACATATTTGCTATGTTCTAATATGTAGCCACCTGGGGTATCTTCACATGACTTACTTAGACTTCAAATGTATTTCTGAGTTGTACTAGAGAATTAAATAACATTTTTGGCTTTTCAAATTAGTCCATAAGCCTAAATTTAGTCACTGTTAATTAAGTATAGTTTTAGAAGTCTACTATTCAAGCATACATCTCATTTATGAAGGTTTTTTAATTCTTCCTGTATTTATGATCCAGATCTGGATCCAGAAAAGTGTAAGCCTTTTCTCATTTTAAGAATCCTGACATTTAAACTTGTTTCTGCTGTAATATGAGCCTTTGAATAATAAAATATTTTCCATTCATATTTCGTGGCCATGTTTTCTTCTCAACCAGATTTTTCACAGATACTCAATTGCAAAAGTAAACCAAAACTAAGACCTTGTACAGGCCAGGGATTCCTTTACATCCATGCTCAGGGAAATCAAACAAATGACAACACAAACACCATGTGCAAATGATAAATGAAAAGATCGTGAGAGACACCAGGAGTTACAACTACATTCTAGCTGTACAAGGAATTATATCTGTTGAGAACTTAAAATGCAAATATTAAGTTTTGTTAATCTGCTTCTTAACTGCAGATACAACCAACGCAAGCTGCTGAAATAAAAAGGCAAAATGAGAATTTTGAACCTACAAGAGATAAAATGAGTGCCAGAATTTTAAGAGGATGAATAACAAGGGAGAAGAATGGGAAGACCAGAAAATGGGTCATTATAGTAATCAGATGAGAAATAGCTAATGGAAGGATTAACATTTTACAATAAAATTAAAAAGCAACTATTTGAAGGATATCAGTAGGTAACATCAGAAGGCATTTGTGATAACCAGAGTAGATTATTTTATCTGTCTTTTCTGGTTGTTTGGATAAATTTCCTATTTTCTTCTTTGCAAATTCAACTTCCTTCCCTCTCCTCTGTCAACCTTCTCCCTCTCTCTCTTCACATCTTATTTTCAGCTCAACAGACCCCAAATTAATTTTCCTTGAAGCTTTCCTCTAGATCCCCTTTATTTCTTTACCACCCATCACCCACAACTCAGCTCAGCAATTTAATCTGCACTTGCAACTACATTCCCACCTCATCCAGCCACCACTGCAGAGGTGGCAGAGGGAAATGACAGCAAAAGAATGAGCAAAAACTGTCGACCAACGAATAAAGCAAAAAGTCCATGGAAAAATGGAAAGGAAGCAGTTGGGTTAATAACAAAATCAGATTTGATTTAATGACATCTACTCTCCTGCATAAGCAGTGAAATAACCATGTAATAAACATTTTTAATGTATGTTTAATGTCTGTTGTATAGGTTATGTACAGGATAACCACTCAAGATTGCAGAAGAAGACTGCCTCATTCTTAGCAATCTGTGTCCTTATTTTGCAACTCTAGGATACCGTGGAAATGAAGAGAACAAACACCCACATACGTTTCTATTCTTTCGTGGTCTGTGCAGTCTTGTGTACAAATGGTGCTGCGAGGAGCACTGCAACCACCTCCACTCATCAGCTGCGACCCAGGACTCAGTTTACTACCACACATAGTAGGATTGCTTAATTCTTTACTGAGATAAAACATAAAGAGAACACATTTTACCAACAAGAAGATTTTTGTAGAATGCCTGGCCATTCAATAACATTTTGAATAAAGAACTGATTTTGTGAACATGGGCTCCTGCTAAGAATTATTAGTTGTAAAAAATTGTTCATCTAATTTTTAGTTACTTAAAATCCCATGAAATCTCTTCACCAGGATACACTTTCTTACTGTCTAAACCAAAAATTATTACTGTGTCATGATGTCAGAAATACTTAGAAAATATCAAAATTTACCCCTGTATGTTACCATTGTATCATGTTAATAAAAAATTTCATAAGCCCCTAAGAGAAGGCATGTATATTAAAATCATCTAGGGTCATCTTTAGTAATTTACAAGCTTCAGTGGTTCAGAATTTCATATTTTAAAGAAAATATGGCATGTGTCTGTATCAGCAAGTTCCATCCTTCATTATCCATCTCCCTCCTACACCTTTCTAGTATAAAAACTCCTTTTGCTTGCTGACAGAATACTAATTTGGCTTCATTTAAATGCTAAAGCAATGTAGTTCAGCTATCTCATTTAAAACGTGTAAAGCTGTGAAACAATTGACAAACACAATGAAGAACGTCTACCTTAAGATTTACATGGAATTATTTTTCAACAGGCACTAAAAAGCCAAAAGCTTATACCAGTCATCTTTTTTCCCCACATATATCTCTTTAAATCAGGGAAGGGAAAAGGGTAGATATTTACCTCACAGCTCACCATTCATACGACCTGTTAAAATTAAAGGCCAGCTGATGTACATCCAGAATATATATATATATATATATATATACACACACACATATATATACAGGTTTCTCTTTGTGCAACGTCAGTCACTTATTCTTTTAAGTTCTACCACATTTTTATTCTGTGTGTGTGATAGGAAAATGTGCATTAACAAAGCCTGTATCAAAAATAAATCCAGGGCAGGAAGAATTTCCATATACGAAGAGTAAAAAAACCCTAAATACAGAGCGCTCTATGGACAAGACCTGGGCTGGTATTCCTCAGAGCTACCTTCCAGAGACCTGCATTGACAAATCACTCAGACTACCCTTCTCACAAAGGCACAACATTTTTTAAGGCATAAAATGGAAAGTATAATGGATCTTACATTGGCATGATTCATTGAGTTGATTCCAAATCCTTGGTGTGCAAGTATGTGGGGTTTAAATAAATACACCCACTCTTAAGTAAAAATGGGTGATGTGTGTTACCATCTTTGTACACACACGATGGCCAGAAAGCAGGAAAGAAAATGTGCAAGAGACCCCTCACACAGCACACCAGAGAAACAGAGACCACTGAAGCCTGGGTTTGAGTAGCATCGATCTGCTCCAGGTCAGAGCAAACTGGGAGCTAAGCCTCATATTTCTGGGGTATGCAACTGAGGAATTACTCATTCAGATGTTCTCTCAGAGGCTCACACAACCTATTTTAAGTTCAAAATCAAGGCAGCATCCCCCACCCCAAACAAAAATGCAGACACAAGCTACTGTGCTAAAAATGTTCCTCACAACAGCAGAGAAGGTACATGGGCAAGTGAGATAGCAAAACCTGATAAAATTTACAACTGAGATTAAGATGAGAGGAAAAACCTTTTCTCTCTAAACTCTAATTCTGAAAGGTTAAAAGAACTCCAGAGATTTATCAGCAGAAGAATCACTAGTAAAAATAATTTTTTTCAGAGTGTAAATATAACTTTTGTTGTGCAGATTGCAAGAACACAAGAACTGTTGTTGGACACATCTATATTTCTACATATAATCATCTCATTTACAGTTCAGTATTTTAAAGAAATGAAAATGTGGAAGACCTGATTGCAGTTCTAAACCTGCTTTGTGCAACAAGACTAATGGAAGACTGACTTGAGAAGCTGACCCATATACTGAAAAATAGGATCTAAAATTAAATGGCAAAATGTACATCATTATTTTAACTTGGCTCAGAGTTGCACAGCTAAATCTCTGTGCAGCAAACTGAAAAGTTATCTACACACTGCAGATTATTATGCACTCAGTGAACACACATTTAAATCATTTTTGCCACGTTAGTGGCATTGAATTTTTCATGCATTTTAAAGTTGGATAAATGGTTAAGAAAATAATTCAATAGGTCAGGCATTTCCTTAACTTAAATATTAACAACAAAACCCTCCAAGCGGAATAAAAATGCCCCCCCCCTTTTTTTTTTTTTTTTTTTGCCCTTGCCTGCAGACCCATGTACTTTTTCCAGGGCATGAGAACCCAGTGAGAAGCCTTCTCAGCTTGCTGGAAGTACCAGGGTGCAGGACATCTGGGGCTGCACAATCTATATTCCCTGTAGAAACGGCTCATGTTTAGATCCAAGCTAACACACACTTTATCTTTTGTCTAGATTTACACTCACGTTCTTGGTCCGAGGTGCCCTGTTCCCAAAGGAACGTTTGCCTTGTAAGAATTTCTGAATGTACACTGAATATCAGCTTGACACTGTTTAATAACAAAGCATCCATGAACTAGAACTTTGAAAGTATCTGAAATATTTTCCACAAGTTTATAAATTAGCTGCCTGCAATGATCTAATGCCAGTGAAAGATTCTCTTTCAAACACCACGTATTGGTAACAAGGATGAGAACCTGGTTTTCCTCATGTCAATGTCAAAATACCATTGACTGGAAGGAAGCCAGTGTCTCGCTTGGACATGCTGTACTCCAATAAAACAGGGATTACACTGCATTGCAGAACAAAAAAGCAGGGGTACAGTTAAAATGAAATGGTAGAATGAAAGTTGACTGCGTAAAAATAGTATTTTCTTATTCAGCAGACCTACACCACAAATATATTCAGTCTCATAGCTGCTTATACTCAGAGCTAGAAAAACACCCTAGGATTAATTTTTATTTCAATTTCAGAGGTGGCACAGTTATGGTGAGACTAAGAAGATCCTGTCTATTGTCTGCTACTCCTGTGATTTCATCACGAGCCTCAACAAAGCCTATCTTCCTCCCAAAATCACAAACTTC
Organism: Origma solitaria; assembly: GCA_013397895.1. Lineage (NCBI taxonomy): Eukaryota > Metazoa > Chordata > Aves > Passeriformes > Acanthizidae > Origma > Origma solitaria. The sequence goes on along the minus strand of VZRL01006550.1, from coordinate 253,318 downwards.
TGAATCTCAGCTTTTGCTAGGAAGACAAACGCACAAGTCTCATGACTGCATAGACAGTTTTGAATTATGACTTCTTTTTTCCTATGGTATTTGAAGCCCCGAGGGTCACTAATCAAAGGACAACTGAACTTCCAAATTCTACACACAGGAACAGTCTGCCCGAGCTGGAGCAGCCCTACTGTAAATTGCCACCTTACTACTGTGGAAGGGCAAGAAAGAAGCGTTACATACACCAAATTAGACTTTCAGGCATTAGACTAACATGCATATCCTAGTTAAGAGAAACCTCTTATTTCCAAACTTGACAACATTTTCCTTGTGGCTCGTAAGACAAAATGAACAGGCAATTTGTTACCCTTCCCTAAATCTTCAGCTTCTCACAACACTGGGTTGTGAAAGATTCTAACTTTCACTTAAGCAAAATGAATTTATAGCCTCTGAGTGATGCAGAGAGAATCTTAGAAGCAAGTGTAATCAAGCTACAAAAATCCAAAACCACATGGAAAGATGAGAGAAGTCGTCTGACTGTATCTCTCCCTGAGTGAGCTCTGCAAAGGCATCTGCTGAGACTCAGGAGTAAAGGACACTGCTGCCAGTGCTAATCCCCTCCTGCCACCCCACTGAGCAGAGTGTAAAACTGAGGCAGCTCTGAGACAAGCTAGGGACAACCTGCAGTTCTGACGTGTTTCTGCCTCTTCTAGAATTTCGCCCAGGCTGTCGGTGGTAAGAAAGAGCCACAGATCAGCTCACCCCAGTCACAACATCAGTGACATGCTAGGGTAAGATGCAGATGTTATCAGCCTTTACTAATAGCTGCTTTTGATCCTATATAGTCAACTCCTAACCTTTCCAGACTGCTTTGTTAACACCCACGTTTTACTGCAGCAGAAGCTTGCACAGATCTGGGTCTCAAGAAGAATGATACCCATGGTGAAATGAAGAGAACTGGATGCATCCCATCTGGTGAGGTTTGTCCTTGCATTTCAGGCACCCAGGACTTCTATCACTCCATGGCAAACTATAAGAGAAGACATGGGCTAGCAAGATGAAATGCAAAAGGGCAGTAAACTGAACATCAAATGAGTTTGGAACTGGAGAGCAGGGAGCAAAGTACAGGTGCTCAGACATGGCCTCCTGCTTCACTAGATAAATAAGAATAGGGTAGAACAAGGTGATTTAAGAAGAAAAATATATGACACAGTATGTTTTATTTCACAGCATGCTAAAAAATGATTAAAGAAATGTGAAGAAGAATAAAAGACTCCCTCTCTGAGCTTTACTTTCAAATACAGCAATATGGCACAGAACCATTCTGATATGTGGCTGTATGCATCACTTCTATGTCTATTATCCAGCTTCTTAGAAAAACGAAATCCAAACCTACACATTTTATCTTATAACAGCAGCACAGGTTTTGTAGAGTGAGAGCTTACTAATGGTAAAACACGAATTTAGCACAGTGAAAAACACAGTCCAAGCTCAGGGGTCTATTCTCTTCTCATTGCTTTTATACACTTCCAGTATTCAAAATGCCCCCCCCCTTTTATTAGGAGTAGAATAGACTACTGTGAAATGAGCTCACAAATTAAATTAAGAGAGGGAGAGAGCAATGAATAACTGAATCCCCTGAGCCAGAAGAATGCCATGCTGGAGTGTCACAGAAGGATATACAATATGTGCTTCTATGCACCCACTTTGCAGTGGACCCATGTAATTTATTAACCTGACAGCAATGCCATACATACCCACAGGCTCTTCCTAACCTCCCTCCTGCCCATCAGCATGCTTCCACAGAGAGCTGCCAAGGAGACTGACACAATGAAAATGCAGTGGTTTGGCTGCTTTTCAACCTTCTATATACCCTGGAGACATAAGGATTACTTATTATTAGCAATTAAGAAATTTAATCCACTATCCTACATTGCATATGATCAAGCTTTATTGTACTCAAGTGAGTCTTATCATAGTACCAACATCAGGTTACAAGCCTATTTTTTAATGCATTGACTTTAATTTTATATAGAGTCAACCTTCCCTGTTGCAATGTGGTCACTTGATTCTGTATTGTTGATGAGAGTGCGGCTCTTGAGTCTTTGAATAATGCAAGTGCATGTTTCCATCAGTGCAGAGGGGAAAAAAATACTAACTTGATTTTTATTTCCTATTTTCTTCTGAACAAATGCAAACCTGAAGCAAATGTGGATTAACTGATAAATTTAAGGCTGCAGGTGAAACTTGGCATACTAATGGGAATGAAAACTACATCTTCTAAATCCTAACACCATGCCTTATTCATAAAATCATCCTGGATTTACTTGCTGTATCCACACAATCGCAATGGGTGAAATAAGACCATTAAAAAACATCTATCGTGTATGCAGTCTGGCCAGGCACTGTAAGAAGTGATTCACAGTCTTCACTCTCTGCAAGCCTAAAATCAGATATTCCACACTATTTCCTTATAGTGGTCATTGTTCTCAGTAACCAATGATGATATTTATGAAGATAACAACCTGCTTTCTCATGGACTGCTAGTTTAAGTGAAAAATGATTATGGCTATATAATGGACATTGCATTTACTGATCAAAAATACAAAGAAAATCCCAATCAAGGATTGGCAAACATTAATCCTTTTAAAAAAAGTAAAATATCCAATTAAAAATATGTGAGAAAACAAAAGTGAATTTCTAATGTAACCATCTATCACGTAACTCCGCTGCCTTCCATCCCAGGCAGAAGGGATATTTATCTGCCTCTGTTCTCCCAACATACACACCAAGGAACTTCCCCACAAACTGCAGTATTCTGCTCAGCCCAGCTCCCGTGTGGCACAGGCTTTTTCCCTGGGCAGAAGATGAGGGTTCCAGGTGCTGGTGGCTCTCATCGGTCAGGGTGCACTATCACACTGAGCAAGAGCAAGGAGGAGAAGTCACCTGTAACTGAGTGCTTTTCCTTAAGCCAAAATGCCATTCATCACACAGTGACTTGCTTCAAAGAGGCAGCTGGGAATTGTCCAGTACCACCAGGAGCATAAATAACAGCTTATTTTCCTATGGATTTTCATGTATGTCTCCACAATCCTTCCCCCGGCCCATAGCGGAACTCCTCCTTTCTCTGTACCTCTTTCTCTGTATTATTTTCAGCCTCCTCAATCCTCACTGTAATTTCAGCTTCCCACCATGGCTCTGCTGCTTAACTGCACTTTCTTCCACACTCAGCAGTGCAAGCCACAATATCCCTGCCACAACAGCATATTAAAAGTGTTCCATCTACTCACTTCCATGACAGTTGTGGGAATTTAATGCCTCTGAAAGAAACCATTCTTCCAGCTCAAATGCCCAATCAGTTTGAAAGACCAACAGAATTATTGAAAGACCCTATTTCTTTAGGTTAAAAAGTATTCTCCAAACGGAAACTTTAATGGAATAGATCAGTGACCAAAAATGCTAAAATACAGGTCCTCTAATAATACAGTTCAGAGCAAGAGCATCAAATCTTGTTTCTCATGTAACTTCACATAACTGCAGTTATTTAATTACTGTTCACCTCATCAAAGGATCATGCTATTCTTAATATTCTTTTGCTTATAACAGAAAAGTCAAAGCACTCCAAATTTAGATTCAAGTCTGTCCTTCTGCAACAATAAACACAAGTCAGCAAAACAAACCTAGGCTGTGCACTTGTATTTACTTAAATGACATGACGTTCATGTAGAGTGAATGTCATTCCGTGCTCCTGTCAGAACAGTGATTAATTAAGCAACTGTCTTCAGTGATTCCTCTCACCTGAGCATGCACATCCAGAATTTATACACAGTATTCTTTCAATACACACTGGAGAGAGAGAGAGACCTAGTGCTCAGGAAGAACAAGGATCAGATTGATTTCTGAGCTTATAATACATCTGCATTAACATATTAAAGTATTTTGAAATTAGAAAAATTCCAGTTCTTTGATGATTTATCCACAAAGGAAAGCATTTTTATCAAAACAGCCATATAGGTGATCTTCTATTCAGTGAAGAGCCAAGTCGTCAACCTGGCTGTTCAAATAACAAAAACATCAGGCAGACAAATGTTGTCCCCTGTCAGTCTCATTACTACTATTGGGGAATTTTAAACAGCAGTGAAATGATGCACAAAGCTCACTAAATCTGGGGAGTTAAGGAAGTCCTACAGCCCATGTTAGGATGCCTCTGTGTGATGATGATGATGATGATCAAAGGGCTCTCTAGATGCTCGCACTGCTAAGATAAATCAACACCGAGCCCCAACACGCTGCAGCAGTCAGAAGAGGTGAAAGTGAGGTGAGGATGTTCAGACAGGCGGTGACCAACCCTGGATGCCTAAGTTTCCTTAATGCACAACTTTCACTTGATAGTACATGAAAATGTAAAAAACAAATTATTTCCTCTATCTCCAAGGTAACAGAATTGAATATACTGAAGGCGTTATCCAGCAACGGCTCCAAATACCTTCTCCTTTCGATGATCTGCAGAAGAGAACCATCCTTATTTGTCCTTTTGACTCATGCTAAAGCATAATTGCTGCTTTTTCTATTGCTGCACCCATTTTCTCTCATTTGTCCTGTTTTCCTTTGATTTCTTTTCATTTTCTACATTTATAGATACAAAACCAGCTTTCTAAATTTTGTTCTTTTTAACTCTGTTGTGCTTTGGCTTTTTTTTTCTCTTTCGTAACTCTTCAGGAAAGCCAGATACTGTTGACCGGGCCATTTTGCCTCATTTTATTTACTCATTGTTTTTGCTGAAATGAAAGCCAAAAGATCAGGAATACTTTAGTTCTCGAGACACCGTCCAAGCCTGCAGCTATTTACTCATGAAATGATTATGTCGATGACTGTGTTAGAAGCCATTAGAGGTCTAAGGGAAAATGCCAAGGGTGATACAAAACAAAAACTACAACAAATTGCAACATTACCCATAGCTGCAAATACTTCTTAGCACAGGTGAGGCACACTGAGATCTCTTCTCTCCTGGTCTTGCCTGCCCATCAACTGTCCCTTGCAGACTAATCTTGTTCTCCATCATGGACTGATAAACAACCCATTTTAAATAAATTAAGCAGAATCTTGCTTTGCAAAAAAAAAATCAAACAAAAAACCAAAACTCAACAAATCAATGAAAGTGAATGATCAGGACTATGGATTAATAGCCTTTTTAAAGGTAAAACCACTAGGATGAGAAGACTGGTATAAGTGGAGTGGAGGTGAGCTGCAGCTTTCTGGAGCAGTATGTGAATATCTGGAACCAAAGCTGAAAGTCTAACAAGTAGTCTTGTGGGTTAAAAAGATTTGCAGCTGCTAAAAACTGATTGACATGAGGAAAAAGTCACTGTTTACCCTAAAAATATCAGAATTATACATGTGATTTTTTATTAAACTTCAGTCCTTGTGAGAAGGAAAGGTGTCAAAAATTTAGGCAAGGGTGACTCAAATTGAAGCAGAGGGCCAGGCACTGATCTTTTGTCTCTGCTGACCAGTGACAGGACCCAAGGGAACAGCATGAAGCTCAGTCAGGAGAGGTTCAGGTTACATAGCAGGAAAAGGTTTTTCACCCAGAGGGTGGTTGGACCCTGGAACAGCTCCCCAAGGAAGTGGTCACAGCACCAAGCCTGGCAGAGTTCAAGAGGTGTTTGGACAACGCTCTCAGGCACAAGGTGTGACTCTCGGGGATGGTCCTGTGCAGAGCCAGGAGCTGGACTTTGATGACCCATCTGGGTGTCCCTTCCTACTGAGGATATTCAAGGATTCTATGAACCACACTAAAAAAATGTTCAGCCATACCACATTCACTAATTTGGCTAATGCTGAAGACAACTTTCTTCTGAGGCAATATGGCTCCCACCACCCCGAGAGAACAACTGTTCCTCTTCAGCGTGACCACAGAAATCCTCCTCCACGCTCTCAAATAGCCTTCCTGCACCCCTGAGATGGTGAGACCTGGTTAATGTATCTCACATAACAGACAGGGATGAAGGTGTTTACCTGGCTAAGAGTAACCTGACCTAAGAGGAGCGAACCAAACTGACAGTACAGAGTTCCCTCTCACAAACAGCAGCAAAACTGAACGAGATGCACAGCAGGGAAATTCTGGTCATGGACACAGCACCCAGCACCACCTAGGCAGTCACTGTGCCAGCACCGGCAGCAGGTGGCATTAGCATTTACCCTGAAGGCAGCTGCGACCATTCTGAATTTCCAGACTGGTGTGAGAAAGGAGGAGCGGAGCGGCCTGGAGACCACCTGCCGGTCTTGTTGGAGGCAGGAGCGAGATGGCAGCGTGCCGCAGGAAAGGAGCCAGCTCCTGCCCCGGTGACTGGCAGCTTTGGCCTCGATCCCTGGAGGAAAATGTATTGCTGCTGAAAAAGCAAGTCTGTCTGTGAAAGGCCAAAAAAAGTATGAATGGACAAGTGTAGCTACACCTTATAAATCCCCTTATTTTGGTACGCCTTAACTACTTGTTTTGTATCTGAAAGAACCCATTTTAAGACACTAAATAAATGATACAGATTCTGGTGCTTTACTAAATAACTGGACATTCTTAGTAATTAAGCATTTATTCTACACAGTAGAAAGAAATATTCTAATGAACTGATTATATATTTTTTCCATGGTGTGGAGCACATAAAAATAAGCAATTTCAATAATCATTATTACTGCTCCAGTATATATTAAAACATTTCAGATAAATCATTGCCTCTACTATCAACTCAGCTACTGCTCCTGCAAATAAAGCAATACCTTGTTACCTAGCAACGAAGCAAGTCCTTGCTATGCTGCAAAAAGAAATACATAAAAAAGGAAATATATATATTTATATATTCCCTTTGTTTCATGTTGAGAGAACATCCATAAAGAACAAAGAATAATCCACTCAAATGCCCTCAAATTCAATATTTAAATAAAATGTTTGATCATCCACATTTTGTGAGTATTTTCAGAAGCCTGGTCTAGATTAAACATGCATAACCTCACTGACAATATAATGTTCTTGCTATGTATTTCTTGGAATATTTTAATGCATACATAAGTACACAACCATAACACATATAAGTCATGACAGACTCTTAATGCTACATCTGATCTCTAACAGAATAGGAAAGCTATCACAAGGCTTGTTTAAAGTTCATTTGCTTATGCTAAATCAGTTCCTTTCCCGTTTAACACAGCAGTGCAGAGTATCACCTCTTACTGATGCAATAGTTCTTTTTAGGGTACTGTCATTTGTACAAATTGTTCCTTTTGTTGCATTTAAAAACAAAAATGTACTAAAAGCCCCACCACTTTGTTGCTTTATATTTCATGTCGGTTTCTGACAGATTGCCAACACTGTGTGGTCAAAACAAATAAGAGTAGCTCAGGAGTCCTACTTGGATGAGCCACACAGTTGGAGAACCTGCAAATCGAACAGCAGCACTGAACTCTCTGGGCACCAGTGTGTGTCTGGTCCATGCTTTACTCGGAGTTAAAAGAGGCAGCACAAGGATTCATTGCCCCATGACTGCAAACCATGAAGAGATATCCTTCCCTGTGACAAGGGCTGCAGTTAAGCTTGTGCAATAGAGAGAATATGAAGTCATGAAAATTGCTGTCCTGAAGGCCTACACTTTCACTAGTAGGTTCTCACATCCAATATTGTCTAAGTCATCACACTGCCCCCAGATACAACATGAGATACCTCTTCAGCTAACGCAAATTTCACTTCAAATTCAGTGTCTAATCACACACCACTACAGCTAATCACAAATTAGAAGATCACTAAACACCGCACTAAAATTTTGGATGTTGCTCTCAGTAGCAACATCTGTAGGGAAAGCATCCCTGAAACATTCTGTTCGAGTTCTCTGGAAACTTTTTGAAGTCACCTATCTCTTAGCATGCAAGCATATTGGCTCAGTTAATCACAGCACAAAGGTATACACAATCTATATCATGCTGCCTCGAACATCTGCTGCTGCTGTAATCCCTGATAATTCATAGCAAAAATATTCAGAAAATTGTCTGCTTGCACCCAAAGGCACCTTAGTTTTTGTGGCTCTTGCCATTATCTCTGAGCTTTATATACTAGTTGGCAGTTTCTTGCAGCTTGGTTTTGCCCATTTTCTAATGCTCTTGCAGTTTTTAACAACTAGGGATCACAGTTCACCTCTCAGAGGGATGTGTGGAGTTCAGTAAAATGCATAATGCATACAGAGAGGCAAGGATGAAGTATCAGCTACCATGGTGCTCAGAAGCCTCTTGCAATACAGATTTTAGAAGTTAGTACAACGCTGGAATTTATACATATTAGAAGGATAAAGCAAACATCAGCGACCGTACCCTACAGGCTTTGCATGACGAAGTCTGTGCATATTGTCTCTCCCCCTGGAACACAGTCTTTAGTGACAGATGGCACAACCACTACCTACAGATGGCTCCAATGGGGGCTCCATAGCTTTGATAAATACTGCAATCAACTCCTAGGATAGGTATGGTTCAGGCAGCAGAGCAAACACCGGGAATAAATCCCTCAAAAACTTCTTAACTGTATAATAATCACACACATAGCATTATCCTAAACAGACAGATGAAAGTCCAGGGCTCTTACTGAGCTGACAGAAATTCAGGACTACTTAAGAGGAGGTCAGTAGTTTAGGATGAAAGTGTTTGAAATGAGCATCACTCAATTTCTTATCTACTTCATCCAGAAAAACATTTCCACTTTCATCATGGACCAAGTGCTCCTGGTGAAAGTATCCTTGCTTCCAGTGGGATTTGTTATACTTTGGAGGAGCAATCAACCCTATCACTGAACAAAGCCTTGGTTTGGTTGGAAGAAAACATCCTTGCCTCAGACGGATGATTCACTACAGTGAGCAAAAGTATTTGAATCTACTACTCTGACGAAATCCAAAGTCATGGACCGATACTGGGGCTTTTTAGCAGACTAGCACAATCTCTTCTAATCTTCTAGAGAAGGCTTGAAATAAGAGCAACTGGAGTGATTTCATAAAGGAACATTTGCTTTAGTTGAGCCAATGCCTCAGAGACCCTGCTCTCTCACTCCTTACACTGCTCAAAAAACCAAAAAATGACTTTGCAATGCCTTTTGTGGCAACACAGGGCTACTGATGAGCCACATTTGCTATGACAGAATCATAGAATATTTTGGATGGGAAGGGACCTCCAAGGACATCTAGTTCCAACCCTCCAGGTTACTCAGAGCCCCATCCAGCCTGGTCTCGGACACCCCCAGCAATGAGGAGCCCACAGCCTCTCTGGGCAACCTGTTCCAGTGCCTCACCACCCTCACAGTAAAGAATTTCTTCTTAATAGCTAATTTAAACTCACCCTCCAGCTCAAGGTCATTCCCCCTTGTCCTAGCACTATGTGCCCTTTGTGAATGTCCCTCTGCAGCCCTTTGCTGTTGCTGCCTGCCCTCAGCCACTCACACTTTGCGCCATTTGGCACAAGGGCTTTTTATTAAGTGGCATCTACCAGAATGTTCTCATTGACCAAGCACTGCAACGCTATGGACGCGTATGCAATTCAAAATACACCACCGCCAAAAATTTCAGGCATTCATTTAAATAATAGGAATATTGCATTTTCAAGTTGATGTCAGAGGTGCACCCTGTAAGAACTAGCATGCTCTTTGCTCTAATATGCATAATCCCTGTAATGTACACACCTAAGACAAACCCACATAACTATCAAAATATCTCCCTGATACATTATGGAGGGTGGACTCAAGTTCTGTACAGAGCCCTTAGATTGCACAAGTTCCCCAGCCTGCACCTGGAGTATAATAGAAGAAAATATCTTTACAGACTCCTCACAAAATGTAGCTCAGTCAGACTTGTATCTCAAAAAAGAAAACAACCCCACCCCATTAGCAGGCAATATTTCAGTCTTTCAAACCAGCCCTATCAAAATCTAAATAAGAATATGCCTATTAGATTCTTGTATGTGGAAGAAGATACCAGAATATAAATCTTGATTATGGTCCAATTAATACAGTATCCAGGATCATTCCTGAAGACCTGAAGTTTCTATTCCACTCTGCCATCACTGTTTTCCAGAATATGAAACAAGAAACACTAAAATTGCTGTTTTCAACTACTCCTCTTCACAATTTAACAAGTTTACTTTCCCTAACTTTCACCCTTCACAGCCTGTAAATGGAGCACTGTACAGTAAGGAAGAAGTCCGCTTTGTCAGAGCTGCAAGAAATAGAAAAAACCCCACTATATAAAATTCTTATGATGATTAACTAACTCAACTTTTACGTCTTTTCAGATTATAGAAAACCACAACTGACATTCTTCTTTCTGAGAAACCGCTGTGTAGAAAAGGGAGACAGAGATTGCTATAATGTCAACGTAATTTCTGAACGCATCTCACAATCTTTTGTAGTATGTCAAAAGTATAAACAAAAACACTCCACGTGTCACAGTCTACAAAGGGTATCACGTCTGATAGTATAATAATGCATGACAGGTCTCTTAATGTTTCCGATACCTCAGTAATTATGTAAATGCTTTCAAATTTGTTTATACACTCACACACGCCATTAAAGTTTGAGCCAAATTCAAGCTGCTTTAACTGTGAGTTCAGCAACATGAAAACCTCTAAACAAAACTCAGTTCTGTCAGTTTTCACACTGCTGGACTAGACCCTCTGCTCACCGCAGCAAAGAGTGACTTGAAGGTACACTACGATCCCCTAATCCTCATTTTGAACCTGCAGGATATGAACACGCCTCAAGACTGAATGAAGCTTCAACCACCTGCTCCCTCCCACGGGCAGGGAGCCCCAGAGCTTTGTCCTGTGCTGAGCGAGGAAATCAGGAACAGGAGGAACACCAGGAAGCCAAATGGTGAGATCTACCTTGGAGACCACCAGTCCAGGGGATCCATCCACACACACAAGGGCAGCACTGCCTCTCTTTCGCCCATGGAGAAGCAGAAAGGCATCAGGGCAAAAGGTCAGGATTTGTTTTTTTGGAAATGGGAAATGCGAGTAATGAAGTATAAGATGCATAATATAAATGTACAAACTTTGACTAAAAAAACAGGGGGGAGGTGGTAGAAAAAATGTAAGATAAACCAAAACTGCTAAATTCCACTTAGTTTACACATTGAAATCAACCTCTTTAGGAATACCTGACTTGTAAGGATTTCCTACATTCCTAATAAATTAAAGTAATACTTCAGGGATGTTATTAGTTTTTAACAAGCCCCCTCACTCTCTTAGCTATGTCATCACTGCATTAGGATCAACATAACGGGGTTTGAACCAGAACAGGGCTGTGGTGGCTGAAATAAGATAGTCTAAAAATAAGATTTATAAAAATGTGACACATCAGCCCCTAGCAATAGCAACAATACCAGATATAGCTTTTGTATAATGCATGAACACAGGATTACTTCAATGAATCAACAGTTTTGCATTAAAGTATAAAATCATCATCACATACGGATAACTAAAAGTGAAGATTGGTTAGAAAAGAAGAAATTTTACTTTACATCAATATTTGTACCTCCAGTATAGAAAGAGATTATGAAGGTCAAAGAACAATCCTATTACTTAAGTTACATAACTCAAAACAGGGTGCATGTCAATGTTAAAACAACATGGAAAGATGACTGCTGTTTTGTATTTATTCACTGCTTCTCACTCAGACTGTTTATTTTACAGTACTTATGTTCTAAACTGCTTTTGCAAAAGAAATTATTTCACACACAGTCTAATTTTTCCTACCATAAGTCGAGAGACATTTTTAAAAACAAATTCTATGCGATGCTCTGCAGATAAAACAGGATTCTTCTCTTGCAAAGATCACAGCATAGATTCCCAATCTCAGACACCAAAGAGTGAGAAGCTGGGGAATCACTTCCCAGTCTAACCAAGCTACAGTCCTCAGCTGAGGTGATCTGACTGCTACAGGGCATCGCCAAGTCCTCGGGTACCACACATGTCTGCTGCTGCACCATACCCAGAGCCAGCAGAAGCAAGCAGCAGCTTTTCTGGGGAAAATATTTAGGAAACTGTTCAAAAAAGAGAGATGCTTCCCAATTTTCTGTTAACTAGAGTAGTCTTTGGTACGCATAATAACCAAAAACTAAAATCTCAACGCAGTCAACAATTTAAATGGAAAAAATTGCTATTTTGGGGGCTATGACTTGCTCTCCAGCTTATGTTTTAAATAGCATATATTTTTTAATGAACATTAACCATACTTTTATTACAGAAGTATAGCTCTGCAGTACTACCCTTAAATATCAAGGCCAAAGGATTTCAACAAAATTTTTGACCTAGGAACATCACTTGCTTGTATATACAGTAGAACATGGCATATTTAGTGAAATATACTTCAAAGGGAAACTTAACACTCTTCAGCCAAGCTTTCCAGGTCAGGACCACCTAACATTAGCTTCCTATTTCCACAGCTGAGCATTTATAGAGAATATCAACTATACTAATGCTGCTTCTAAAGGCACCTTTCCCTTTGAAAACCACATATCGAGTTTCCTCTTCGACATTTCATTTTCTTTGAAGTTTTAGCCAATTAACTGGTCAATGCAAATGAATCAAGAAGTAAATAAAACTGTGTTAAAAGATGGCATCTTTAGCAAGACTCCACAGGGTTTCTCTCAGTGTTGGAGCTCTCATGACTGTGATAGCAAAAGGGAGATGCTTGCTACCTTCTGAAAGGTATGTTTCAGAAATGTTGCTCCACCGCAGTGATAACCGAACATACTCCGTTGCTTGTCCTTCTTCCTAGTATCCAGGAAGATTACTCCTGACAAGGTACCTGAGACATGCTCTTCAGCCTGTGCAGTCAACAGAATCAACGGTGCCATGACAATTTTCACTAGCTGAAAACCTTGTTCAAAATCTCTGAGTGCAAACCCTCAGGGTATGTGACGCCTCCTTCCACTGCCCCACGCTTCCCTGTGCATATCATCACTGCAGAGCTGCTGCTTAGTCCCAGACAGCTCTGTAAGGAGCAAAAACGGCAACAGCGAGGAATGGGCACAGCCAAGAACTACAGGTGTAAAGGGCATATTTCATCCAGGTAAGCCCAAAGATTATCCTGCACTGGCTGGGGGATGCTTATGAAAGGAACCTAAGAAAGGAACCTGATGTGGACAGCATTAAACAATTAAACTTGTTATTTACTGTGCTGTGACTGTGACTAAAACACACACAAAGTGTTTAAAGGACAGTTATGGAGCTGTCTGAGGGGTGCTGAGATAGTTTGGAAGCACTCAGGTCAAGGCACCACATGATGACTCCAATATTTGTACCTGTATCTTGTATCTAAAGGGTCTGTTAATTTTTCACACAAGTTAAAGATACTCTTGCCAACAACAAAAATTAGGATCAACAGAATTCAAGCAGGAAATGATAGCTGTAACATTTAATGTTCTTTCCATATAGGGACAATATTAAAGATTTATTGTCATTTTGCACAAGTATGTAAAAATCACATGGATTGTTAATTAAATAAATAAGCAGTGGGGAAATCCCTAGGGAAAGGTTAGTGCAACAGGTTTTTAAACCTGTAAGCACCTGTTAAACATAACACTTTTTTGTGAGGTTTTTAAATGAAGATGAGATTTGGAAGTTTTTTTATAATATGCCTCCTGTAGAAACAATCTTTGCTTCTGAAATACCCAAGGTGGGCATAACATGGACTAGAATTGAGAAGTACTCACAAAAGCCTACAAAAATCCTTGAATTCTTGTTTCTTGCTAGTGCTGAGCTGGACCCCTACTACATTCCGATTTTAAAGAAAAATAATAACTTGCATCCAGTTTATAATGGCTTCAGTAAAAACACAATGAATCATACAGTACTTCCCTTAGGTTTTGCTAAAATATTTTTCTGTGTGACTATTCACTCCAATATCCACTTACCTCTGTGGTGGTTTATTAATATTGGTACAGAAAATTGAAGTTCTATGTATTTTGATTGTATAATAACACAGGTGCTTCACAAAACAATTTGGTACTCATTTATAATGTACTTTCCAGGTGGCTGCACTACTAACAAAGTAACACTTTTCCAAGATTTTAGAATTATATCTGAAAACAAAAGCATTAACAAAGCACAAAAATGGTATAACAGCTCTTTGATTATGGGATCCTGAAGGAGATAATTAGACAATTTTCAGTTAATTTAAAAATCAAGTATTTTAACTATTTGCAAACTGACACTCACTCAGCATATTTATTTACGCAGTAAGTGACATTAGCTAAGATTGCATAAACAGCAAAATTTTCTAGATTATTTTTACAAGCAATTCTTATGAATATTTTTAAAATTATGAGAGCCTTAATATCAATTTCAGTGGGGTAAGATGAAGACTAAGAACAATGAGATGATCGTGCATTACAACAGTAAAATTTCCAGAAATAATATTATTCCTATTACACATGCATACACACATACATACACATTTTAGTATTATATAATAAATCTTGATGAACATTTTAATTGACTTTACATTTTCCCATACTGGGAATAATTACATCCAACCCTTTCTGTGGCTTACCAATTCGCTAGTGGCTTTTACCATCATTGTATTAAGATACTTAGAAATGAAGATATTGCGTGTAATAGTGCTCTTCATTGAAAAGACACATGAAGAAGAAAGAAATTATCTTCAGTATACTCTTGGTAAAAGAGACATATATTCTCACTAATGTCATAGCAAAAGCTTTTCTTCAAAGCACATAGAGCCAGAAAAGGCAGCATACATGCAAATACCCAGAAGCACCAGAGATCTGACTCCAGTCTGCAGCCAGGAGGACCAGTCAACAAACTGAAGAGTTTAGACAATCCCCCATAGCTGGACAAGCAAAACAAGTGCTTATCACCTTCACGTTTCACCACATTTAAACGTACTGCAAAACTAAATGTTTATTCTCCACTGCAGAGAAGCACTTTCTGGAAAAAAGAACTTAAAAAATTGAACAACGATCTAAAATCTTCTGTCAAACAGGCAAAACTCCCCGCTGACTTCATCTGCTATTATTGCAGCTATTATTAAATTCACCCTTTTTACAGCCTCAGAACTTAAAACACTCTAAACAATAGAAGAACTCTCTCAACGTTTGCTGGCTGCAGGAAACAACAGAAAGAAGAACAAACCAATTACATGTAATAAACTTCATATTAATCACCTCGGATTTCCTGCATCAAAAACCTGGAAAAATGTAGAGCAAAGAGACATATCTTTCCTTAACATGCCCCAGTTTCATGTTTCTAGAAAGTGCAAACTCCAAAGGCCTGAGAGAAAGAACTTCATTTCAAGCTTCCCAAGACCCCACCATACACTTATTTCAGGCACTGCCGATAAGCCTACAGCATGTGTGGTACATTTAGAAAAAAACAGGATGGCTACAATTACTTAGATCTGGACCAGCTGGAATTTCCAGTTGGTTTTCCCAAAGGAAAAGTACTCTTCTTTTAGCAAGGGATCATGCAAGCCTTGGAAACAAGCCAAGATATGAAAATCCACAAGGGAAAAAAAAAGTACAATCTTAACCATCCACAGAGAGAGTATATCCCAGTGCTGAAGACTGCTTTCTAACGCTGAGCAAGTGCCCTCAAGTGATAGCACAGCCAGAGATTTCAGAAGGTCCTCAGATACACTGTCATTCCTCATTACCTCTTCTCTTGATCAAGCTGTGTTTCAGGCATTTGACTTTAACCCAAACTCAGTTCTCAGGGCACAGATATATCGGGATTTGAGTCCTAATGAAAAAGAGACGAATGCTGGGAATTGTTAACACCGATAACACTGGAGCCTCTGTGCTCTTGCTGTCCCTCTAGAGTTATCACAAAGACACTATTCAACCCCACAGGACGGGCCAAGCAGGGACCAAATATCATTTGCCTTTAGGAGAGGCATTGCAAAACTCTCTTAAGATGTTCCTCAGTGAACTGAATTAGAAATAACCCACCAGTAGGAAGGCAGTAAGTGAGGAATGGTGGAAGAATGGATATGGTCCTGGATTTTCTCCTTCGTGCTTGAGCATTTTCATGACAATAAGAACCTCTTTGACTCTGTGATCAGAGGACAGTCTCCAGAGGAGATGTACCAGCACTTCCCAACCAAGAATCACCATTTCTTTAACAAGAAGAGAGGCTATCTCCCTGGTGATTTTCCTTTGGTTAAGGTTTGTTCAACACCAGTATTACCACTCCCTTACGCAAGGCATAATGGTTGCTCTCTGCAGCTGACATGAAGCTGGGCACAAACGCCATCTGAAATGTCGCAAGATACTTCACTTTGGAGAAATTCACTGGGGGGTAACAATGTCAACAAGATCCTTTAACACCATGCTCAAGTTTGTGAGAGTGAATCCAGCCCAGATTTGAGGGTTTTTTAAATGAAGAATCTTTGGAGAGAGGAAGAAATGTTTCCTACTTGACTGAAGGACTTTCAAAAAAATTCTACCGCTTCAGAGTAGGTAAACCGAAAAGCAGGAAAACAACCCCAACCCAACCGCAGGTATCTCCTCTTCTCCCAGACATATAAGTCCATGTCAAAAGCAATGTGAGGACTGAAACTGTCCCAAAAAAGCCCCCCTGTCTTTACATGTAATCCATAAACCAAGATGATCTCCAAGAGCAATTCAAACATAGGAGCAGACTGATACTCTACAGAACTAAGCAGTTGAGATGCAGACCTGCCTCCTTGAACTGCAGTGCCCAAAATACTCAGCTTAACATGCTGAAACACTCTAACGAGCTCACCACATTTTGAAGCTTTTCTCCTCAAAGGCAAAAAAATACAGAAAGACTGTGGATACAGTTACAAAGACAGACTGTGGATACAGCAAGCAAACGAAGACAATGAAACACCTTCCCTGGCTTAATTACCTTGTCAAAGCCACATTTATCTGAAGCATAGCCCTTTGATACTTGGAACCACGACTACTGTCTTGTAGACAAGCTGGCATAGTTGGCACATAGACTAAAAGATCAAGTACAAGCAGCCCTCTGTTATTGCCTACACAAAGGGAAAAATTGTATTGGATTGTAAAGAGTGCCAGGATAGTACAATTTTCTGAAGGTGTTATTCTCTAGAATTCGATTGTGATTTCTTAAAAATAAGCTTGCAGCTCATATAACTGTGAAGACAACATTGAAAATGTGAACTAGTACAAGCCAATATGTTCTGAAATGTACAAACAACACCAAATCACATCTCTGAGAGTAAAAACTGGCCAGTTCATCACAATGAGTGTTGATTTGGGTGATTAATATAATTTTTCAATATTTAATAAGCAAAGCATTATGATAATAGGATCATCAGAAAAAAAAATCTAGTCATGATTGGTATTTGGCAAATGAATAAGCTTGGACCCAGAATGGTGCCATTCACTCTCATCTCTGCTTTAACTTGCAGTCTGCATGCAGAGGAGATCTCAGGACCAAGAGCCAAAAGAGCATAAGTCCAAGGCTTGACAGTCTGCCCAAAGCAAGGTGGGAGCTTACCATTTGTGAAGAATATTATTCATTATGCCGCTCACCGACACGTAACACATAAATACAAAGATCTCTACCAAAATGCCAATTGTTCAATGTTAAAACAAAGCAAAACCTGCATCCTCCTGAGTGATGGAAACAAATTAAAATTAACATTTCCAACATGGAATTCTGATTCCTCCGACACAAAAGTGTCTTGTTCTTGAAATGTAAATGAAATCATAACTGACCCAGTTCACAACTCCTTCTCTTAAGTTCCTCAGTAGCAAAACTCTTACCTAGAACCAGTTCACTTTAGGTTCCTCAGTGCAGCCACCATTGATGGTGGCTTCATTGCTGGTTCTGTTCCAAATTTTCACATCTTCTACTCTCCCTTTTTAACTCCAGGTGCCCGCTTCCAGTTAGAGGTGTCATTCTTCCCTTCCCCCTACCCAAGAAAAATGCTAAGAAAAAGCAGCAGGTCCTCAGCTTTCTGAATTAATTTTGGGGTACTGCATTTAAATGCCTTCTAAGCAGAATGAATATGTATAGTACATTTTAATTTGCCTTCTTACTGGATAAATTTATCTCTTCCTGACTATCACATCTCCTTTCTCTGGAGAAAAAATATAAAGGAGCTCACCAATAGTACAGAAAGCAGAGCTTACTTTGCTCTGCATCAGAGAGATCTTCCAGTTCTCAGCTGTCAACCATTTGCACAAACACTTCAAATGAAACTTCTCAGGTGTATCAAGTTAGCACAACTGCAGCTTGTATGCATTATACACACGTCAAAAGGAACAGATCACTCAGTGAGCAAATGTCAACAGACCAAAATTTGTCTAAAATCACTTACTCTTTATTTTTTTCAGAGCACCTCTGAAATGTTTAGAATGCTATCAGAATGGAGCTTTAACTAATTATCCTAATTATACACCATAGGATCAAGGTTTTGTACTCAGCAAACAAATATCAACTTTACTTGAGTGCTTACAATTTGTGATCATATTTATTCAGGGGGGAAAAAAAGTCATATGAACAGTCTTCCACTGAGGTTTTTTTCTGGCAGGTGACTGTATTTTATATTTTAGCATATACAGAAGAGGACACAAATGGTTCTGAAAGTGCATTCAAATGGGAGGTTACCATCCACACGCCAAGGTCTAGTCAAACACTATTTTGTGCCTCCTTAAGGGAACAAGTTAAAACGTTCTTTAAGGAACCAGGAGATACGTTCTAAGGGTAACCCTGCCACAGATGGACACTGTAGCATTCCTCATTAGTAGCGCTGCTGTTAAGAACGGTACGGAGCACACCTTGATTTTGTGCGTGTTGGCATACATTGCCACTGCTCGAACAGCTAAAGGAATTTGCAAGGCACATGGCAACATGCATCACTCCACATGCTAAAAATGCTCAGGAAAACTGTTACTGCACGTGTGCAGCAAACTAAATCCCAAATTAAATTCTCGGGTATCGTTTGTCTCCCAGTACCAACGCTGCCTTCTCGCCATAAGGTACAATAACACTTCGTTACTATGTATTTTTCAAACGTGAGCCCTTTCTGAGATACGGAAACATAAACCATCATTCTGATCTTTACACACTTCTGTTTTTCATCCCTTTTTTTTTTTTTAATACAACCGTAACACTTGGCCCAACTAGCGTTCCTAAAATACCGAGCGGACAGCCAGCGGTGCCGCGAAGGCGAGACCTCGCTTGGTAAGTTTCGGACCAGGGCACAGCACGGCCAAGTTCCCGGACCCGAGCAAGCAGAGCTTTGCTGCGCGCACACGGCCCCGGCCCCCCCGACAGCGCTGCTGCGGGCTCTGCGCGCCGCGCTGCCGCTCTCCCTCCCGTGCGGCACAGGAGCTGCGTGCCCGCTCCCCGCTCCCCCGGGATTCGGCACCGCTCCGAGTGCTCGGCTCGGAGGGAGCGCACCGCGGCGGGCGGGGCTGCCCGGGACGCTCTGCGCCCGCGGCCAAGCCGGCCCGGTGAGAACTCACCAGCCGCGAGC
>VZRL01006550.1:180526-232957 GCA_013397895.1 Origma solitaria | reverse complement strand
AGCCGCCGGCCAAACTCCGTCCCCACCGCCGGCTGGCGAACGCCTTGCCTTGCTCCCTCGGCAGAACCACTTCTTCTTTTTTTCCTTGTTTTCCCCCTAACACGAGTGTCTAAATAAATCTCATCGGAGCTCGAATTCCTACGTTAATGCGAACAAATAAGCATCCCACGGGATTGTTTACTCCGGTAACTGCATCCCATTAAGCAGCACCCGCGCTGCCTAATAAATGAAATAAAATGCAAAAGATAACGCCCCTATAATTTAACTTCACAAAATGTCAGAGGACGGAGTTGCACTTTCGGTCCCCCATGGCGGCTCTTATCTCTTACTCTGCTCCCCCGAGGAAGTTACGCACTTGATGGCTGAGCACATTATCTGACAAGCTCAGCCGGTGGAGACTGGAAGAAACATTTTACCAAGTCAAAAATTTTACTCAGTTAACAGCAGGTGAAGTGATGGGGACGATGTGGTTAGTAACGCCTGCTGCATTTCTCCAGCCCACTCCCGGCAGATCTATGTAAGACATCAGCCAGGGAGGTGCCTCAGGCCCCAGTCCTGCCTTTGGAGGCTTTCTGTCTTCCGTGAAATGAAATCCTTAATAAACAAGTGGAAGGAAAACTGAGTGTTTCTCTCTGGGCACAGCTTTACAGAGACAAGGCACAGTGCTGAAATTCATGGTCATTTTCAGCCTCTGCAAGAGGAAGAGCATGGATGAATGATGTAGCAGGTGCAGATCCAGCACACCAGCAAGGCAAACTTTCCAGGCATACAAGTTCACAGTCAAACTTCTCAGACACCTCACACTGATTAAATGTAGAAACCCAATTCACGAGCCCTTTTGTCTGGCATGTTCAACTCCACGTGTTTATATAGAACTTCAAGCATTTGAGCACCAAAATAAATTGTATTTGAGGCTCTGCGTGGATGTTCCTCAGAGCACTAATTAGGTCTCAAACTAGTTCTAAGCTGCATTTTTTCAAAAGCAAATCTTCCAAGGAGTAAACGATCATATTCACGAATGGTTCTCTTGGTTACAAACTGTTGATAACATGCACATAGCCACGAGCTCAGCGGCGTGTAACGCTTGGCTGGACTGACTCAACCACAAGATAGTGGCTGGCTTCGAATGCACTGCTACGTGTGTGAGTAAAGGCAGCAGTGTTTGCCTATGAATCACTAAGATCAAGTGCTGATTATTTAAGAGTTGAAAGGAATGCTTAAAGTAGTAATGAAAACTCCTAGAGATACAGTTTTCTATATCATAACTGATTTCAGCTAATTACTCTGGCCAAAATAATGTTGGGGAACCCTAAGCATTAATTCAAAAAGACATTTTAGGATGAAACTTGGAAAGTTATTTTGATTTTAACTGAATACTCTCTGCTTCTTTGCAGAGCTCCGTTGTTTCAATAAAATCTTATAGATACAGTCTGGTGTTTATATAGATTTGATGTAGCCCATCTGGAGAAGGACTGAACAGAATACAAAAGTTTAGTTTCATCCTGAATCAGGAGAAAACATAAACATTTTGCAACATTTCCTGAACAGAATTCCAAAGACTGAGGCTATAAATATGAAAATGTCCATTTCAAAACATTTCTTTTTCATCTTATCAAAACATGTCAATGTAGTTTAAAATTTTACATCTAAATTGTCAGTGCCACTTTTGTTCTGACATGAACAGGTCTTTTTAAAACAGATGCTTTGGCAGCATTTCCTTAAAATGTTGAATGATGTTTATGGATTTGTCTATACTTTTCCAATACCTTGGGTCTCCAAATCTCTATTCCTGCCACCAACAAGACTTTGAGCACAGTTCCGACTTGCTTCATCCTGGATTTTGGGAACTGCATTTTTAAATTGAAATCAGATCTTTAGTATAGGTGGGACGTGATCCATTAACAATTGTCTGAGTGAAGAGCAATATTGAAATGGAATTGCTAAGCCAGAGGAGGGAGCAGCTAAGGCTGTCAGCGTGAGGCCAACGTGATGATGGCAGAGCAGAGCAGATGTACCACCCGTTTTCTATACCTGCAGTAAACTTCATTACTTCCATTGACTGTAAGATATTGCAGACTACAGCAGCTCTCCGGGAAGGAAAATAGTGTGTAACAGCTAGCGAGCCCTAGGAAAGGGTGGAGAGAGATGGAGAGATCTAGAGAATGGCTAGAACAGGATCTGCTTTCTCACACTCATCTGGTATCCAGATATACCTCAAAACCAGGTACTCTGGGGAATTTCTCGTCATTGTGGAAACCATCTGTGGGCAGAAACATTCCATGGATTCTAGACCTGAGTAACCTCCATGTGAAAGCAGCAGAAATGCCTTCTCAAATGAGATTGCAGAAATGGGAGGGTTGGATTATTTCTGAAAAAGGATCATCCTAATCTATAGCATAAAAGACCGTTTTAAAGAAAGAAACCAGTTACCGCATGCGTAGAGTTAATTACATCCCACTGGACGGAAATTCCATTTCCCAGGCTTAAACCATGAGTATCACCACACTGCTCATTGATGAAAAAGTCAAAATAGACCTAGATTTTTAACCAAATGGCCCCTAGAAGTTATTTTTTCTACTGACAAACAATGCTACATGTATTTTCACAGAAAGTGAAATCTATTGAAACATAGGAAGGAAATCTGTTTTCTGTTTAACCTTCAATGTTAATAACCATTTAATTAGCTTCATACTGGAAGTTTTAGTCATAGAAAATTAATGTCCTTTAGCAATGAGATTGATTTCTGAAAATAAGTTGAAACACTTTCTTTTTAGGAAAATGTAAAAATACTATATCATGATTCTTCAAATAAATTCTCCAAAAGTTTGTTCTCATTTTTTTCCTTCACCAGTGCTGTAAAGGTCTGTGTTGTAACTACTTGACTCTTTTTTCTTAGAGATAAGTATTTGCTAATTTGAACTGCTTTGCTGATATTCATACTCTTACTCATTTATAGTCTATCAAGGGATCTAGAAAGTTAAAGCAAGATAAAATTAAATCATGATTTCAAGTAGAGAAGTGATCTTCATTAAAAAGTAAGATAAAATGACAGAAAATATTTAACAGACTGCTTTTACAATCTTTTTTGAGAACCAAATATGTTGATTTTGAATTTCCTGAGTAGGGACTGGGCAGATTGACTTTATACCATAGGTTATTAGAAGTACACATAAACATAAAAATATTCAGATACTGAATAAAGTAATTGTTCACATATGTTTACTGAGCAAGCAAATTCATAATGTGAATCTAAGAGATAAACAGAAAGCACATCAGAAAATTTTACCAGTAAATTATACTTGCCAAAATGCCCCTGTAGCTGGTAAATATATGCCCTTACAGCTGGGAATATACAAGTGAGAAAGGACACGTGGAGAGGGAGAGCTGCAAACAACAATCACGGAAGTCTGTGACTGTGCACAGTCCTGGAAGTCCAGCACACAATTAAAGACTCTGCACTTGCTAAAATCTGCTTGCGTAATTCTCATGACATATAACTCGACAGAGACTGTGACACTTCCACCAGGGCTGTAGCAAATCAGGACAAAGGGAATACATGAACTGGAGATAGATGGAGCAGCTGTGTTGGCTCGGGTAAGAAGCAGGGAATTAGGTTTAAAGTGAGGAAAAGAGGTTGTCATTTTCTGAATACAGAAAGCTAACAGAATGATGTTTTAAGCAGGGAAATATCATGGGGAATTTAAGCCAGTCCTGCAAGCTGGCTTTATTTTCAGCTCTGGGTCCGCACTCAGACAATGGGATCTTGCTGTATAGGATGGGCACTTCTGACAGCTTAAATATTCCAGAGAAAAAAAGTTAAGGACTAAAAAGAAACCTAGCTATGATACTACAACCAGTGTTGTCTTTACAGATTTCTTTTAATTCCAGTCTGAGAACAAGAAGCCGAAATGCCCATGCTTCAGAATGATTCATAATTTATTTTTATTTTTATTCTTAAAATCGTCCGGTATTGGAGAGAATTTCAAAGAAGCTGATAAATTCAGACTATAGAGTCCCTTTGGAAAGAGCAAGTTCCAAATAAAGTTGTGTGGGCATGCAGTTATTGTAGAACCCAAAGAGATAACTGGAGCTATCTTTTGGAACCACTGGAGTCTCTGCAGGAGCTGCTGCTAAGGTGCGCTGGGGTTTGAGGAGAAATTCTCACTGGCAAACACAGATTATGTGCTTTTTTCCCCCCCAGGACAATCTCATAGGTCTATAAAGAAATTAAGTTTTAATTGAAGAAATTTAATGTCTGAGGATCAACTGAACGTACAGATGGAGAGCTCTGGTCCATACAGGCTCACAGAACATCTGTTCTTTCTCGCTGAGAACTAACAAATACCTGGTGCCAAAGGAATGGAGTAACTCCAAATGCCCTTAACCTGCCTCTGAATAAAGTGTCAAGAAATGATCTGGTCAATTACCGATGCTGGTGGTGTTTATAAATATGGAATGTGTTTATAAACATGGAATGTGCTTATAAACATGGAATATCTGTGAAGTCAGTTTCTCTGAGAGCAAAAGACAGCACAAGGGAGTTCCTGAGATGGAATATCTGTGAAGTCAGTTTCTCTGAGAGCAAAAGACAGCACAAGGGAGTTCCTGAGATAGTACAGGCATCATGCTTTCAAGTTTGTCTTTTTCAAAATTTCCCTAAAAGAACCACATTGCAACCAGAATTGATGCAAATGAAAAAAAAAAAAAAAAAAGAGATAAAAATAATTTCTAGAAATTTAGAGAATCTAGTTTGAAGCATCTTTAATTTTCCATATGGAATACTGATATAATCTGGTTTCAAGTAGGTTAATGGAAAGAAACAAAGAAATCTAGGAAAAATACATAGATCTATTTTATTCTTGTGACCACAATGGTCATTCTACCTTTGCTTAATTAGAAAAGAAAGACTTGATTGAACAGGTATAATCTAATCTGTGATCAGAAAGCAAAGCAATGAGAAAGAGTGAAAATCTGCTCTTAATCCTGATTAAGAAATGCATAAATTGGAATATTACCTCAGAATTATAGAACAGAATATTTGTTTCCAAGTAATCAGGTAATTAGCCATGGATCCATGAAGGCCATGTATGTGAATGTTCATGAGCATTTATTTACTGGGAGAAGGGAAACAATAGTGGAGTACTGAACGGAAGTAAGGAGACACCTGGCTCACCAACTTGGTGGTCTTTCTGGAGAAAAGGAAAGCATAAAATCATAAAAGTTCTTTTGTTCTACTATTTTTCCTGAAAATATACTATTTTTAAAGCTTGGAAGTCAGAGAGGAAGGAAAAATTGTTTCCCAGAGTGTTAGAGAGAGAGGCTACTTGAGAAAATGAATTTTGAGCTGGATGGTATAGTTAGTCCAAAAATACCATGAGATTCTAACAGAAAGGAGACTTGACTTTAGAGATGCACGCATATGCATGCAGAATGTTTACAAGCACTAAATATATGGCTTCAAATGTAGATTTAATGTCACTGTAAGATGCATATACATGTTTTAAAAAAATCTAAATACTGAACATTGTTATTAGAGTCAAAGGTTGTACTGCAAATGGATACTGGATTTTAGTGATGGTCATAATATATTTGAACTATTCAATTAGACACAAACAGTCTATTTCTAAGACTCTTCAGTGTAAAATTTCTCAAGATATTACTAACAGATTGGCAGATGGCTTATAAAGTGACGTGACCAGAGAGAAGTTAGAAGGGAATCAAAAGATGCACAGTATCTTTACTAGGTGGCTTTACTGATGAAGTTTCCTTCTAATTAACATGGTCCATTAAAACCACTGAATTTTCATTTGGAAGTCTAGTCAAAACATTTCTTCCTCAAATGCTTTGTTTTGAATAAGTAAAACAAAATGCAATATTCCATATTAATAACTTATTTTTTGCAACTAAAAAAAAAAAGTTGACTTTCCAAATCAATGACTTTCTCACAGGATCTGTAAGTAAGATTTCTATGTTTTCCCAGAAGGGGAGAATCCCTTGAGGTCGTTTGCTACAGTACAAGATTCTTTCTGAACAAGTATCATGGTGAATCAGAGGAATCAGTAGACTAAAGACTATTATAAAATATTTCTATGAATACTGATCCCACATGGAAATGAATGGAATAGATGTTTAAACTGCAATGCTACTGTTTTGTTTTTGACTGAAAATCCAAAACAAATGTCTGTCTATGACCAGAAATATGGACATATTATATATCCAGACTATGTTCTGGAAATTTTTTCAGAATATTTTCTCCATTTAATATTTTCTGATTTCAGTTTCTTGACATGAATCAGTTAAAAGACATTTTAAAGTTATAGAATATTCACTGAATGGAAAATTGGAAAATCTTTAATCATACCATTTTAAGAAAAAAAATCTATGAAAATTTTAGGGATTAATCAAAGAGAATACAAACGTTGTATAAATACAAAACCACATTAATGATTCAGAAAATTCCTATCTTCTATATCCAGAAGGTATTGCTACATAACAAATGCAAAGCAAAGGTACAATGACCTTTAGTTCTCTCCCCAGGATCAAATATGAATTCATGCTATGTTAATATTTCCTACAGCTACGAAAGAGAGCAACGTGTTATTTTTCTGTATGAAGACACTGGAGTGTCATCCTGCAAGACAATTCATGGCAAGGGGGAGGATCTGAGGAACCTGTCTCCCATCCCAGGAACACTTGTGTGCAAGAAGGGCGATAATAGACACATTCCTCCTGGGCTCATCAGAACAACATCAGCTCTTGCTGCTCTGCAGTCACACCTGACTGACCTGGGAAAGCCAAGGGAGAGAATTTCAGGACTGCCCCTCTCAGCATCACTCTTAATTTTCCCCTTAAATTGGCCTCTTCCTCCTCCTTGTTCATAGCGTTCCCTGTAGGCTCAGATGTTATTTTTCATTCACTCTGGAAAAGCACAACGCAAACACTGAGCAAGATGGCTGTGCAGTGCTCGACAGTGATTAAAGATCAGAGAATTGTCGAGGGACACAGTATTTAAAAGGATGTGCTCTGGCCAAGCAAGCTGAGTAGACTGGAGCTGAACAGAGGTGTTTGGAAAACAAGATCTATGCAGGATTATAGAGCCAAGCAAGTGCCATCCGGAGGAAAATGACATAACAGGAACTGTCTACGAATAATTAAAGGCATGTCATAAAGTAGGCCATTTTTTTTGATTAATCAAAGAAGACCGAGGAACTCATTTAACATGCAGAGGGGAAAATTTAGGTTACACATTAGGAAAGACTGTATAAGATTTGAACAAAGAATAGTTCATATACAAACCAGAGTGTGTCATCACTAGCTTAAAGTGAAAAACCATTCAAGAAGTCTTAATTTCTTTGGAATTATTTAGAAATAATTAAATAAACTGTGCTTTATAAGAGAAAGTATCAGGTGACCCCTAGAGGTCATCTCAAGACCAAGCAACTCCGCAGATGCAATCGCCTGTGGCTTTTGTTAAAAGGCAACAAAAACATGAAACTGATTTGCACCTTTGTATTGTATACAATTACACTGCATTTTAACCACCCTCTGGGTACTTCAGACATCTGCACACTACATATGCAAACCATTCGTTTTCATAAATGGTTTGCTTCAAGTACTGTTAGACTAAGGATGTTAGTGTAAACTTACAATATAAACAGAAAGTGGTGACTGATGGGCTTAAGTGAATGAAAAGCAGACTGAAAAGACAGACTATGAAAGAATACATTTGGTTTTGTAAGTAACAACGTTTTCAAGGCTGCTGTAGAGATCAAGAGTGTTATAGGATTGAATTGGGCATGACAGTGACTACTTAGTCCCCAGTCTTATAATTTGCATTGTGGTGAGACAATCATTGCCAGCATGGTGCAAAGTCCAGTGCCTGGCAAATGACATTGGATGTTGCATATTTTCATCCACTAAAAAAGATTTCTAAGTAACTACTTTTTTTCTCTCTTTCATTTCATAATAATTTCTTTGAAAATCCTCCAAATTTCTTTTTTCCGAATGAGCTTTTGTGGACAATGGGAATACACTTTTTTCTTTCTAAATGCTGTTCCTTCCTTCTAACTATGTGTTAGTCAGTGGCAATTTTAACAATCATATTTTTGTCAAGGTAAAATCTTGCAGATCCTTCAACTCATTACTTTTAAATAGCATTTATTATTACGTATTCAAATTATTTCTTGAATTTGGCATGGTATTAGATGCAAAGGCCAGAAGGGCTGTTAATTAGCTGTTAATTAATCTGAACATGGGTTAGTTTTTTGCATATGTTTCCAGCATTATGTCAGCACTCCACGGTACATAAGTCACTAGGAAACTAGAAAGGGTCTCAAGACAAAAGTCTGTCGGTAAATGAAGGTGTGACATAATTCTCTATCCATTCATTTGTGATGGGGAAAATGGATATAATGGAGGGTGAATTGCTTAGAAAATGCAATTGACTGCCTCGAAAAAGACTTAAGCAAGGCTGCCCGGCCAGGTAATTTCAGATTTTTGTTATCAAAATCCTGCCAGTTGATAAAGTATCAGAGTTTAGCTGGTTGCTTGACTTAGCTTGATTTACTTGTTTTATGACAGTTTTTAACGTCAGTATTTTATATATATATATATATATATGAAATGTTTTAATACAGTATCTGTATTGATTACACAAATACATAAGAAATGACAAACTCCAAGTACAAGCACAGAAAATTATAACTCTGGTAATCCATGCTTCTGGCAAGTTTAGCCTGAAAGACTTTTAGTTGAAGAGCCTGAAGTCTACCCACAGCTTTGGGGTTCCATATAGCCTCACCTAGAGCAGTCAAAGGGATTTGAGTTCCTTTTAGTACAAATTTCTCTCACCCAGTCTATTGTTTTCATGTTGTTTCAGGTAGAAAGCAGCAAAATACCGGCAAGCTTGAGCCTGTTCCTGAATGGATACTGCTTTTTTTTTTTTTTCTTTGTGGTCAGCAGAACCTGGGCATGCTAGAAAGAGACCCTGATTAATTTTTCCTTTCCTTTGGTAGTACACAATTTTAGGAGTTTTTTTTTCATTAGAATATGGGAAGATTCACTGGTTACAATTTTCATCTTCACCTACAAATCTATAAAAACCATGGCAGGTGGCGATAATGACATGAGAGCTTTCAGGGTGTCAAAAAAGGTAGCTCTAGGATAATCATCATATTCAAGTTGTTTTCCAATCTGGTGCATGAAATCAAGCTGTTTACTATTGATACAGGTAGTTTTGTTGTTGATAAATAAACCTAATGTGTATAACATTTGGTAACATTTAAATAATGGATATAATAACAGGTATTTACTCAAATAAGGCACCATGTTCTATCAAATAAGCTACATATTTTAGAGGCCAAATGACTAAAGCCAATTACGATAGGAAATTAATTTTAATAATATGGTTTTTTCTGCTAAAATAACCTAAGAAAGTCTATCTTAAATAAACATATTGGGGAGCTCAAATAGAAAATTTTAATGACACTTGTTATACTTTCAGTTTTGGAACTATTTTTTAATCTTACTTTCTCATGATACCTTGCATTTTTTTCCACATGCACAATACTACAGATTTCAGCAAATGAAGAATAATGGAATTGCAGAACAGAATAAAATTATTCCTCACTAATCTGAAATCTAGTATAGTGATTAATGCAAGTGGGCCATGCCGCCGGAGCAACCTACCACAACTATAAAATTATTCACAAGCAAAACACTTAAGTCTGAGCCTAGAGAGGAAGAGAGTCTTCTGGATAAAAATAGAGTGGAAAATATGCTAATGGCTCTGTAAATGTGTTCAATCTGGTTTTGGTAGACAATTAAGGTGAAAATAACTTGTTCCTACAAAATTACTTATTTTCCTCTTAGCTTTTCTTTAGAAGTTCCTGCTCTCTTGGGATATTGTAGAAATTAATTAAGCTTTACTATTTTTGTATAGCATTCTATAAAAACACAAACTGTTGCATTATCTGTAATTATTTTTTGTTATCCAATGTTGCATAATCAGCAATTGCATAAATCAACATCTCTAAATTCCCTCTTCCCTGTGTTAGCAGCAGCTGATACAGCGGTTATTGGAATGAAATACCATGTATATTACTGGGTGAAGTTAACCTCAGATTAACTTCTGCCACCAATATGTTCAAACCTAACTAGAATAGCTGAATTCCAGAATTGGAGTTCTCATATGGAAAACAAACTTCTCTGATGTTTTAAAAATAAGAAGTAAAGTGTCTTCCCTTACCTCTTTTAGAAGAATGGAAGTCCAGTAGTCTTTCAAACTTGAAAAACTGATTTGCTACTCCATATTTTTCATATTCCAGGACAAAAATTAAGTTTCTTTTCCACCTTTCCCTGTATTCTTTGGTAACTATATTACAGGACTGTCTAGTGGCAGACTTCACACATTTCTCTAGTTAGGCCTATTTCCAAACAGGCATAAAACCCCCAAATCTGTAACCCTATAAAATAGCCTTTTGTATTTCAGTGACGTAGCAGTCAGTATATTTACAGCTACTTATCTATTGTATTGAGTAAAAAAAGAAATAAAGAAAAGGATGAGAACATCAGGATAAGATTATGTCTTAATGAAAATGTGTGGTTAGCAAAGAATTCATTAAATTAGGTCTAAAGCAGTAAGAGCAGCAGCAACGGCTGCTAACATTGCCTGACTCTAAGCTCTGAGCAAAGACTTGCCAAGAGCAAGAAGTCCAGGCTGGGGCTGGGGTGGTCTTTATGAAGCAGAAGATTGCCCTTCCAGGAAGGAAATAATCCCAAAAGAGAAACTGGATGATTCTTTTTCATGGAAATACTTTGTTTTATCAGGTTTAGATAAACAAAATCAGAGGAAATATTTGATGTTCTTTTTTTCCATGCAAGACTGCTGAGGAAAAAAGTCTTCAGATCAGTTAATTAATTGCTGTTATGGTTCTCCAGTGAAGGCCAGGTTTGAGATAAGAAAGGAAGAAAATCTCCAACTGAGAATGAACTGCCAGTAAGACATTTCCCTGAAAAAGAAGTTCCTGATCCTGATGGAAAGACTGGATCAGTAAGACATTCTGTGCAGTAGTAGTGTAAGACATTTCGTGTGTGTTAAACAAGGAGGCACTGCCCAACACATCTAAATGAGTGTTAAATGAGCATCATTGTCTTCTAGTCTGGTCAGCTGTTCACTTCTGCCTGTCTGTGCTGAAAATGACACTTGGCAGGCAAGTATCTGAACATAGTTGGGCCTGGAAATGATAACTCAATCCCAGGCCCCAGTCACATCTTTCTTAGGGCTATAAAACGTTGGTTTAATGACACAGAAATCCCACCAAGCCCATGAGCATTGAGGTAGTTTGAAAGTAGCTACTGCCAACGTCATAAACAGACTTTGTGTCTGATTTTTACAGGATCTTTTCTTCTGAATATCAGGGGAAAGCGAGTTGAGACTGTCCAAGCTGACAGCTACACCCTACTGCAGCACAATTAAGATTTCACAGCTCAGAATAAAAATTTCCTGGTTTTTATATATATTTCTCTCCCTTGCATCCTCTCCCTTACAGAGCACACATCCCTTGCTGCACTCTGACAAAAATAAGAAATTGAGATTTGTATCAGATGCTTTCTGGGTAATACGTACCTTCCTGACAGGCCTCTAAAAATTTCTGAAAATTCCCATCTTCAGAACTGACCATACGGGATGAAAATGTTCAAGTGCTTTATATTTCTAGAGATTATTTCAGGTTACAGTCTACTAGAACTGTAGATAAACACCTTTTATATTTATCATTTGGACTACGGAGTTGTCAGACCTCAGTAATTGCAGTCCTCTTTATTGTGATGGATCTCCCGTAAGGAAAGCCCATAACACTGAACAAAATGCTTCTGGTTGTTTAATGAATGCTGCTCTTCCCTGTGAGTAAATAGCAAAGTGGTACACAAATCACCGACCATATTAGTAAACATGGTACCTAACTACTTGCAGTTGTAAGGGGAAAAATACTTCTAAAGTTTCCCAGAAAACACACAAATCTTGCTGACTGACTCTTACTTTGGATAATTTACTTCACTTTATTCAGTAAATTACCTAAATTCTGTAATTCTCATACTTCTTTCCACTTGACAATCACTACTCTTTTATTAATATTGATTTTTTCCTGTTATTTCTACTTCTATTCCTGCCTATTCTCCACAATTATTTTCTGCATCTTTCATTTTTTGATCTGCAGTTAAAACTCTTAAAAACCCCCTATTTTAATTACATAAAATCAGTTTCTGGTAATGTTGAAGTACATATAAAGTGAGTAAATTCCAGATAATTGAATGAAATATAACCTCAATTACAAATCAGAATTTATTAAAGTTCCTAGTGAGACATCAAGGAGTTTGGTGAAAATGTAGTAGTGTTTTACCAGTTCTACTAATTTACCAGGATTTTATTTATTACATTTATCTAGAAGCATTTTGGTAAAGGAATACGGACATTTACAGGCAGATATTCTACCATGTTAATCAAAGGTTTTGAGATTTGATTTCAGTACTGTAAAATACAGAAGTACTGCTAAAACAGAGCATGTGAATTAAAAAGTTAGAGGATGATCAGCAGCAATGAGACCCTACTTTACAGTTTCTCTGGGAATAAGCACTGAAATAAACAGGACTGATCCCATGTGTGGTTGCAGGACAGAAGATGAAGGCGGTGAAAAATCGCCAGCACTAAAGGGCGAATTTCATACATATGACATATTGCTGGGAAATCTGTATTAGTCTGAAATGAGTTTTTATTACATCTTCCAAGCTATTAGAAGGCTTAACCTCTTGAGGAATTTTCATTAGTTGTACCAAAAAAAATGCCATCAGCTGGCTTCCTTTTTCCAGTCAGGGATTCTACTCAAGAAACTCTGTGTAGCTGTTGGCTTTGATCTTTGTCCCGTTATTTCAGTTTCATGCTTCTTTTTTTATAAAGGGTTTTATAATATCCACTTCATGACAAAAATAATTTAACTGCCAAATGAGAACAGCCCTGATAAATCTAGAGTTTCTGGATGTTTTTAAAAACATGTTAGAATACAGTAAAAACTACACTAAAACACACCCTTTTAACATCTGAAATAAGCAAGACAAAATGCATTAAAAAATAAAGGATTCAAAAGGGGGTCTGGGAAAAAGGAACAGTCATGGTAAATATGAGCAAGAGTTACAGTAAGAGCACCTTAGGAACAGTCTCTCAAGATTTGGTATAAACTGGAAATGTGAAAAGATGCTTGGTAGCAGTGAGAAAGTCTGGCAGTCTAGATGTTTCTACATCCAAGATACAGTCATTTCCTGTCCTAAATTTCATGGTAGAAACCCTAAAAAGGTAATAGTCATGGAAGCCCAAACAGCAGACATTGGAGGTCCATAAATGAATGGCCCAGATGGAAGGTAGATTTCTAAATTAAGACATATAAGAGAAAGATATTGCAACGTTGAAAATTTTGACTATTTTCATAACAGTCTTTTACACTGTACCTCAGTGATACTTTATGTCACTGATACTGAACTCACAAGTTTTTTCTCTTTTCTTTTACTAATGGCCTTTGCTGCCATTTATTCTTTTGTGAATAAATTTATTCTTCTTTTGTATTTCAGTCATCTGCACACTATTACATTACTGCTTGTGTATGAAAAGTTACACAAATATTAAAAAAAATCTATGCCCTTAATCAAACCAGATCAATTGAATGTTTTATAATATTTGTATTTAGTCTCTCAAGACCAAGGTTTATTTCCTCCACTATGCTTCCTGTTATTTCCCTGACAATGTTATTCTCATAATGAAGCTTAATATTATTTTTGTAGTCCATTTCTACAGATATGGTTCAAAATAAGATACCAGCCTTCCTCAATTTATATAATTTCTAACAAAATTTTCAATTTGGTTTAAATAAAGCATTTCTAAAGCTTAGCGAAATCCCTGTTTTATCAGATTGTCCAATAAATATGGTAGTGTAAGAAAAAAACCATAACACCTGCCAGCAGTAGAGCCACTGAGAATTAACAGTGAGGAAGTGATGGAAGGGAGGGAGGAAGGAAGGACAGAATAGACAATAATCCCTAATAATTATATGCACTAGGATCATATCAATTGCTGTTATTCCTTGCTGCAGTAGGGAAAGCAGAAATTAAAATAAAATCACATTGCACACTATTTGTTGAGGGTTTCCTGAACACAGAAGGCTGAACCTTTCATGGCCCTTCTACTCAAGTCCCATATTCATTTACGTGTCCCCTTTCCAATGCTCTTGTTATTTCCTCTTCCCTGTTTTTCTTCCCCCACCCTGTGAGCAAAGAGATTCTGTTTGCCCATGGCGAACTCTGGCTGCACCAAGGGCAAAATAGAAAATTTATGTCCTTGAGAAATGGACTGTTTTCAGTGTTCTGGAAAAAAATAATGGGAAGGAAGAGGATTGGCACAAATTATCTAGCTCGGATGATAATAATAATGAAGCTTAACAGCCAGTCCAAAAGTGACAGTTATTTTTGACATGTAGTGGACAGCTGAGGAAAAGCAAATGAGGAACAAAGTGCAGACCCAGCAATTTGCTACTTTGTGGTGCCTAATTACTACCCACAGCTTATATCCTGACAGAACAGGGAGGAATCCTGCTGTAACTTCTGGCAGAGGCAGAAGTTATTTGATAAAACCAAATGAACGGGTGTATTCTGACAATTCTTGTAACTTTTTTTGAGAAATTTTTCCACTTCAGCCATCTTTACATAATCAAAGTAAGTCACTTCAGTACCGATGCTTGCTACAGAAGGGGAGGAATTTATTCACCTGTCTGTCATATTGAAGAAAACACTTGGGATTTTCCCCAAATTGAAGATGACACAGAAAGACAAAGTGCTGGAAGGAGTTACCAAACCATCATAATCTAGCCTTGTGAGGGAATTGTAAGAGAAAACATCCTAGTTTTTTTTAGGACAAATCCTGACTGAAAACTTAATTCCTTTCTTGAGAGACTTGATATGATACTAGGCAAAATAAAAGCACAAGGACACATTCCTTGAGCCTTTGTTCAAGTAACTGGAAAGAGTAAAGAAAAAAAGAAAGGTGTTTTTGGAATAGAACTCCTTGCAATACCACACTTGCTGTACTGTAGGGGGGTCAGAAAGCTACTGAATACACCACTGAGCGCAGACCTCTAAGGTACCTGAAAACTAGCCAAAGAAATTTGAGCAGGAACAACATCCTGCAGTAAAGATCTCCAAATTTCTGACCAGAGAGAAGAGCTGATCAGATGCAGAAGACATTGCTGAGAAGAGTTTTACTACCCAAGCATGCAAACTGCTCAATTTTAACTTTAAAATTAGATTACATCTCTTTACGCCTGTGCATGGACAGCATAGTAATGCAGTGCTTTCTAAACGCCTGGGAAAAAAAAGTGACATATTTATGAAACTGTATACCGAAAAAAAGGGGCTGTTTTGTCTTTTTGAAAGAAATAATCTCTTTTAATGTGAAATGGTTTATTTATGGTAAAAGGAGTATACCATTGAATATAAATGGTGCAGTGACACATAAAGTCTTAGGTCCTAACGTATATTCCCTGTAGTATCTGAAGATTCTAGCATTTGAAAACATATTTTTCTAGTCCTGTTTCCTTTGAGTCCTTTTATTTGGCACAGATGGCTTCTCGAGGTCCTTTCCACCTTGAATTACTTGGGATCCTACGAAAGAAACAGGGTAGCATGGAAATAAAATTAACTAAGACCTACAGATATTTTGGTGTTAATTATACTCTAAAAAATAAACTCTAGCTTCAGTGTTCTTAGCTGGTATTTAGAAGAATGCCTCTTTTTGAATGATGAATTTATACAAGCTGAATTCTGCCCTCAGTTACTCAGGTTCCTTCCCACTAACTCACTCGGACTCTGGAATTTGTTTAAGCAGGATAAAAATTAGTGCACGGAATGCCACCAGGCCAATTCATTCTGAGGTATTTTTAATAAGTAAATTATTTGGGGTCAGACACTGATAATTTCTTCAGATTTCAGTGACATTACCTGAATTATGAGGTAAAGAGAGACTGAGTGCCCAATAACCAAGAAAAGCAGAAGGTAACTTTGAAAAGCTTTTCAAAATAGGAAAAAATGTACAGTTTATATTATTCTCAAATTGCTATTCCTTGCAATATTTGGAATTAGATGTGAGCGTTATACAATATATTTATGTGTATTATAATTTCTGTATGAACATGTGAAAGTTTGCCTATCAGTAAATTATAGAAAATCTCAAGCAAACTGCAATATGCAATAACCACTACACTAGTTAAATGACAAATTATTTTCCACATGAGATTGTTACTGCATGATACTTACCAGAAATTAACGTAACTCAATTAAGATGTTATTCTTTCGCTACAAATCACTCGGAGAACGGCTACGGCGCATTTCCAACCAGCACACTTCACCTGGCGAAAACTTCTGAAAGTGTGATTAGGCCTGAGGCAGTAAGGCAGGTGTGCTGCAAGGGCTCATGTCCAAAGGGCAGGAAGGGGATTTGGGTCTAAGCAGGGACCGTGTCCAAGTCTGTTACAGAATGAAAACTCTCCGGATTCAACACAAAAACCCCCACAAATCCAAGGAATTTGTCTTTGCCAGTGACCTTTAGCCAAGGCCTGGATATGTCAGAATAAATTATTAAAGGCAAATGCTTCTTCTATCGGAATAGATAACTTACCCATTTTTTTCTCATTTCAGTAATGTATAGGTTTCATATCAAATTTACTGTGATAATTCACTTGATGAAAATACCTTTACTCTCCAGGTCTCAATCCATGGGGAAACAACATAATATGATACTTCCAGCAGAACAAATTCCTAAGTTGTGTTCATGTGTCTTCTCTGCCAAGTACCAATTAACACTGTTCTATCTCTACCCCATAAGGCTCAGATGGTTTGCTGGATTTCAATCCTTTTGAGCGACGAGAAAAAGCAGAAGTAACTTCTAAGTTCAAATACTCATATCAACAATGAGCTGCTCTTCAGGATAAGATTTGTAACCTTCAGATTGTACTCTTTCACATCTCTTTTTCTTCAGCTGACTGAGTTAAATACTGAGGTAAACTGTCATTCAGAAGTCTCAAACCTTAAAACTAAGATCTGATTTTAAGTACTCTGTGCAAACACACAGACTTGCTGCATTGCTCTATTTATTTTTTTTACAAATCTTTTAAGTTTTGTGAAATAAAATTCGAGTTGTGGAAATGAAGAGACATTCAGGAGAACACTAATGTAGCCATTGATAATAAATACTTTAAAAATCAATCTGAAAATAATTAATGCATCCAGTGGCACAAATTGACAATTTAAGTGAAATGTAAATTGAAAGAATGCTAGAAGTTATTTCTAATGCATTCACTAGATTGCCACAACAATTGTATTTTGTGAACTACTATATGGAAATTATTACTATTTGATCCTTAATCAATAATAACTAAAGTATAAGCCAGTGACCCTGAATAGTCCCTTTTGGACCAAATTCTCATCAACTTAGTTTAATGAATTTACTGCTTTTAAAAGGACGGGCAGTGAGTTTTAATTCATTATGTTTTAATGACACTTATTCTTACTTGGATTGGACATTCCAAATCAAAGCCCCTCCAAAATTGCTTAAATTGAGCAGCAGCATTATAAAGCATAATATCAATGGCTTTAGACTGGTAACATTTTTGAACAAATGATAATCTCCAAGCTACTATTTGCTTTACCTGAAAGTAATGTACATGACATTAGAAAAACAACAGCAACAAAAAAGAAATAAGTTGACAGTTGCTCTGTGGCTCACTGATAATTACTTTCCTTGCCTTTTCATGAAAATTTAGCACCACCCTCATGCCCAGGTTTCTCAATTTAAAGATGAATGGGCCTGCAGATGCCAAATCCTGAATCCCTACAGGTGAGGAGGTGTCCATATTGCCCTGCAGTAATTCTTATGGGTAACTACTCTGTGTTAATGGGTTCTCAAGAGAATCTTTCTTTTCCTAGATCAGGAGTCAGTGATCAACATTAAAATATTACTTATGGTCTTGTCCACAACAGCAGAAAGGAAAGAACTCAAGAATTTTAAATTGGGAACCTGAGAAGTTCTTCTGAGGCATATTTTATTACCCATATATTCTGAAAAATTTTCTGCGCAAGTTTTCCTTGAACTTCAGGGGATTACGGATAAATCATGAGGAGAACACAAATGTTTCTTCAGCTTTCTCAAAGAATGAAATCATAAATGAAAAGTTCTGTCACTGGGGGAAGAGAGGAAGGGAAAAAGATGACTAAGCCCTGCAGTTCTGGCACATTAAGGGGAGGGAAGAACTGTCCTGAAGCAGAAAAACAATAATCGAAAAAATAAAAAGTTATTAAAGCACTCAGAAGAATCCTTTCTTATTTGACTGTTAGTTCAGTTCATAATCAGTTTTTTTTCTATTTAATGCTGATTTTTAAGAACTGGGGTTTGTATAACAGTATTATTTCAGTCGGTTCTTTTCTAATTCCAAGAAGAGTTCCAGGGCACGTTCTGAGCAGAATGTCATCAAAAAGGACTTCAAGTAGTTTCAGCTCTTACTCAAGGCCTGGGCATGGCAGCCTTTCATAATAAAATATACATTTACCATGCCTTCTTGCAGAAATTTCAGCAATAATGAATACCTTTGAAAACAAACATTCCGCTACTAGCATGTCAAGAGTTAGTTAAGAAACTACACAGAGCACCCTAACAGAGACTAATTTACAAAAAAATTGGATGAGGTGCAAAGAATAAACAGACCTTTTTTTCCTCAGGACACCTTTTCTAATTAAAAGTAAACAAACTTCCATTTCATAAAGCAGACCAATTTCTTTAACAGCTATACTTATTATCAGCCTCATTTCATGCTTGCAATAGAAAATTCAGTAGAAAGGGGTTCAGATGTCATCTCCAGGGAGACTAATTCCATAATGAGCTGATCGGTTTCAGGAAGGTATGGTTGCTTTTCCTTCCTGTTGCCATGTGCTTTGGATCATGCTCATATTGAATTACAAAAAAACCCACGACAGTCACACTTACTGCAGAAAATTTCCGCATTATTCGATTAGCTACTGGAATAGAGAACTGTACTGTTCACAGCTTTCTGCTAATCAGGTACTACCATGTGAAGAAAGAGGAACTATTTTAAAGTGCTCTAGAATGAAACAGTATTTTCTACTTAGATCATGATTTGAATTGATGGTATTATGTTAGTGCTTGGGCTGACAGTCTTTGATAGCCAGTTCCTCCAGATTTAAGAGAGGCTTTTGAA
Source organism: Origma solitaria (assembly GCA_013397895.1). Classification (NCBI taxonomy): domain Eukaryota; kingdom Metazoa; phylum Chordata; class Aves; order Passeriformes; family Acanthizidae; genus Origma; species Origma solitaria. Next base: position 213,653 of record VZRL01006550.1, on the reverse strand, counting down.
GTTGTTGTGAAAGTGCTTTTGATGGCTTCTCCTGGAAGATTATACTGAATTGTGAAGTTTTAACAAAAACTGAGTCTGTTATGCAGCATCGTGGTTTAACCCCAGCTGGAATTAACTCTAATTCAGCCAAAACCAGCACATGCACAGAAAATAAATGTATAGGTAGGATTATGAGAAATTCATAGAGGTTTGGGTTTGCATTTTTCCCCAGAAAATTTTAACATAAGTCTTTCAGCAAATGGAGTCTTTTCTATCAAAACGCAGACCTCCTCTATTCATTGAAGATTTTAATTTAAAAGTGATCATTTTCACTTTATGTAAAAGTATGCCCTACATTGGTCCATTTCATCCTCAGAAAGGTTATTATCACTATTTCAGCCACCTCCTCATGCAGTTCTCACCACAACTATCACAAACAGCATTGCTCCACGTCTGCTTTGCTTAGAGAACTGTCTGTTCTCTGCCATTCTTTGATCCCCTTCAACCTATGACCCACCCCATTCATTTATTTAAATGCAGACACATTCGAAACGTGGCAGTTGGCAATTCCAGCACATGACAAAGCCTTTGGTGGTGAGTCAGCTGCATGCACAAGTCCTGTGCTTCTGAATAGGCATGGTACAAGATCCTGATGTTTCGTGCCTTAGAGATGAAGCACATTTTAACTCTGTTTCATTTATGTCCCAGCACATTAGACTTATTGAAGCAAATACAGAAATCCTGTTTCCAGGGGGCAAGTTCCTTGCCAAAGTGCTCAGGGTGAACAGCCAAAAACTGAAGTCAAAATAACCTTTCTCAGTGCACACTTCCACATGCACTGCATGAGAAGCTGGACAGGTTTTTACCTGGCAGTCACCACAGAACCATGATGTGTGTTCAGTGTTCCGTGTCTGACTTGCAATACATCAAACATTTCCCTGAGACCATGAAACCCATCAGAGAGAGCCCAAGAGAAATACCTACTTTCACCCGCCTTCAGCCTGTTTTCTATCCGGTGAGAGTCCCACCATCAGATAACCCATGAGAAAGACAAGTAACAATATTGTAGAAAGTCTCTAATCCAGGAGGTACAAAGTGCTTTAAAATAACTACGTTTCCCATTACTGCTTGCTGTACAGGATTTGAAAAATTCTGCGCTACCTCCATGTATAGTAAGTAATGTCAAGGCAAGGATTCAGTGTCCTTCAGTCCTCCAGCTGCTTAGGTGTTTCTCTAATGCTACAGCACTTTCAGAGTATTACTGAAGCAAGGAAACAGCAATAAAAACTGTTTTTTCCCCACTACACATTTTAATCCCTTATCTGTAAATCAAGTAAGACTTCTCGCACCTTTTCTGATTGCTTGACCATTTCATCTCTTATAAGTGCTTCTGATCCTCATTTTTCCACTTGGCAATGTAACACATTCAGAAATAAATATTAATGCCCTTGAACTTCCCATGGCTATATACTAGAATGAAAGAAAATATACCAGCGGAAAAATTAACATAAGGTCACAAATTTGATGCCTTACTGAACTTTTTGAGATAATAAGATTTTCTTATACATAAAATTAAATAAAAACTGCAAACACTTGAGGCTAAATTATTTTAAGCTATCTTTTAAAAAACCATATAAATGCTATAAGCTATTGTTATATAAAGATTAGAAATACTTTTTCAATAAACTTTCACTTGTAAATAACACTTCCGTTTGTGCCAGTGTATATACATCACGATCACTAATTGGTCCAGATATTGCTGCTTCACTTTGCTTTGGAGTTGGGATTATAAAAGTTCAAGCAAAGCAATCTAGAGGCTTGGCTGCATGCTATGTAGGTAGTCCTTCTCCTACTTCATCACCATCTTGTGAAAATGGAGGTTGCTCCTGCAGTGTTAAATCAGAGTTAAGAGGCAGGACAACGTTTTATACTTCAGGACTTTCTTTTAACAGCCTTGTGTGCCCCTATTAGTCCTCCCCTCTGAATCATTCCTGCACATCTTGAAAGCCAGGCCACTAAAGGAACACTGTGCTATTTCCAATGACTCAGCTCTTTTTTCTCTGCCAACTTGTGCGCCTGTTTTGACCTTATTAACATTCTGGTCACAATCCCTTTCCCTCTCACGCAAAAAAAAGATAAGGTGAGTGGAACCTGAGAGTACATGAATATGTAACATCCGCTCCATCTTCAGGTGTCCTGTCCAGACACTGCCAGTCAGAGTAGATTTGAATCACTGTTTAATGGGTATTGAAATACTGTCCTGCCAAACTAAGCAGCTGACCCAGAAACCATATCTCATTAATACTATTTTGTGTAGTATGAATAGAGATCCTTCAAGAACAGGAATATGCCAGAGACTTCCTAACTATATCTCCGCTCCTGCTGTCATCAATTTAGTTCAAATTCTTGGAGAAAGAAGAAGTGATACTACCCTATACCTCTTTTTTATATACTGACTAATTAATCTATATAAAGACTGAGAAGTAATATCTTTCTACAGTTGCCATAAAAATAGGAGATAAAACATAATTATGAGAAATAGAAATCTAGGTTTAGAGATTTCTTATTCATATTTCAAATTAACTGTTGATTAACCTGAAATGTGTATTTATATGCACCTTTATGAATTGGAAGTCTTAGAAATATAAATAATAAATAAATTTGTAAGACTAATAGTCAGAGCCTGCCTTACCAAAAGTATTCTAGGGCAGGGTAATTTTTTGGGAAGGAGCAGCTGCCACTACAGCTAGCAAATTCCTCTAACTTTGCAGATGCCATAAGTCTTAGAATAGCTGTTGAAAAATGAATACATAAAATAAAGAAGAATCCACCATGTTTTCAAAGGAATCCAGGCTATATCCTTGCCAAGTTAAGTTCCCATGACACAACTCAGTCTTTTACTGATGAGTACAAATTAACAACACCTTTCATACATTTTTAAACCATATCATGTGCAAAAGTAAATTTACTGTCTGCAGGGATATAAAGTCCTGCAGCTGCACAGTGATACTCTGACAGAAAGTTGTCTAGACCATTTAAACAGACTAAATATGAAAAACCACATTAATTATACCGGCACTCACATGGGATCAAGATGCTGGTCAGGGTCTAGTTTAAACATCTGGCTCCCACAGTGACTTCCTAGAACTGATCATTCTACATCTCAAAGAGAAAGGCTTTTCAAGGACCACTTAGATCTTTTATCCCCTGTATAATAAGAGAATTTGGTTGAATAAATTTTCTTGTCCTGTTTACAAACTGCATCTGGTATCACTGGTAGGACACTGTTGGATAAATGAAGAAACTTTATGTACCTCTTATGTTGTTCATAAAGAATCAATTAGTAATACTGTAGGTTCTATCTCAATCTCGTGTTGTTTAAAAGGAAAGAGTATTTCTCCAGTGTAATGTATTTCCCCCCCAGTTTAAAAGAATCTGATAATGGCAGCTTATCTTCAGCAATTTTCAGCTGAAGAAAAGGTTAAATATATCTCATTGAACTAGATCTCTTTGAGCCTATTCATGCATACATGTTCCCTGCTGACTCGATCCTCTATATTATTCTCCTTGCCTACAAAAAGCAGGAAAATGTTGTTTAACACCCATTGGTCACTCTCAATTTTTATGTCATTTTCTAAAAAATTGGCCTCAGGACACTGAGGAACTTTTCAGTGTATCTTTCCAGTTTTTGGGGGTGGGGGGTGGTGTTTGATTCATACGATACTTTAATTTTGGCTGGTACTATCTTCAAAATAAGAACAGCCTGTCTTGGAAAGGGTTAAAATGCAGTTACTAGTCTTACTACTTTTAAATCCTAGGCCTCTGCTTAGGAAGATGTGTAGCAGTCTTTGAAAGGCTATTGTTAGACTGCATTGCAGGGAAAATACACTAGAATTAAAAAAAAAAGAAAAAAGAAAAAAAGTATTTTAAAATCTTACTTTTCTTCCTGGAAAATACACTCCAGTAAGGGAATCAAAAATGTTTCTTTTTTTTAGCACCAAGTACAGCATTACATGAAGTGAAAGAACTGGTATCAGAAGTTAATACCTTGCTATATCTCTGAGGGATGAGAAAGGGAATGAAAAATTGTGTTGCTTTAACAAAACCCAGATATGCCTCCAAGTTAGCAGGAAGGAAGACTTACATTAGAAGAGAATAACAAGGCAGAAGAACTAGAAAAATGCCAGAAAAGGTCAAGAGAAGGAAGACTGGACAGAAAAAAGTTGTATCCGGGAACAGATGCTAGATATCAAGCAGTAGAGCTGAGCTCACCGAAGGACAGTGATTGGCAATGCAGACCTCAAAGCCACAGTTCTGTTACTCTAGGAGTGCATTTCACTGAAAAATGCCATTCAGCCGCATATCCCCTTTAATCACGAATTTCACTAATAAAATCAAAGCAGGTACTATAGTGAGCAATGATTTGCTACCCAACACTAACCACTCAAAACCTAAAAGCCACTTTACAAATAACGCACAGTGTTTTCTTGGCCATGACACCAAGGCCCAAGAGGACACCTGAAGAACAAGTGTTGCAGCCTGTTGAGAGCATGGCTGTCAGACCCATGTTCTGTGTTCAGCCTGCTGTGCTCTGAAGTGCAAAAAAAGTCTTGTCCCACCAGCTGAAGCCACTTCAGAAAAATATCCTGTAGAAGTAATGCCTGGTCCCACCTCCTTCTCTTCTTGATGCGTGAAGGTACTAATGATCTTCCATGATTTCCAAAGTCATCAGCCATCATGACTGCTCATCTATTCAGGGCAACCTACTCACACGAATTGCACTGCTAATCACCAACGTTCCCACCTGCTCTTTAACATAATTTTGAAAAAAATGTTTTGAAATCTGTTTTGAAATAATTTGCAAATATTGCTAGCTGGGGGCAAAAGAATGAAGGAATTGGTGGAGTTTGATTGTAACCTCAGGAATTTTGTTCAGTAGACATCTCAACAATCACCATGAAAACACTCCTTAATGTGTCAATACCTGTTCAGAATATTATGTAACTGTGCTTAAAGGCACTCCTCAAGAGACACCAGCTTCCTAACATCCCGATTGCTAATGAAAGGTGGAGAAATGGCTGCAAAAGTTGAAACTTGGCAAAATTTCTAAGAAAGTAATCTTGCTGGATATTCCCTAAATAAACTATTGCTGATCTTACCTGCGAGTTTATGTACACGTAAAATTATTTTTTATAACATGAAACTTGATCTATCTTTAATAATGGAAAAAGTACTGTCCCATACTGGGACCTTATCACCAGGTATCCATTTATGACTATCACCTTATTAACAGCTTAAAAAAATATGTAAACAGACTTTTGTGACCAGAAAAGATACCCTTTTCCTAATAATTTTTGGGCGTCACATAGTAAGTGGAGAATGAAAAAAACTAATTTTAACAATTAAAATAACTTGAAATGTATTTTGGCTGATGCCCTAAAAAAAATGCAAAAAAGATGATCCAGCTATCTAGGTATACAGTACCTGCCAGTAACTAGTTAGAGGAAAAACCCAAAGATTTTAAAATAATAATCTCTCTAGGGTGCAAATAGCCATTAATTATATAGTAATTTTGAGATTTCCCCCTTTTGATCCTATTCATTATTCATTGTCATGTGAATTGTTCTAATTTTCCCAACAGTAGTTATCATTCAGTTTATTATAATATTTTCTTTTTTGTTGTTTGTGTTCACATTAAACTCAGGTTTCTCTTAACTGCTTCCAACTGTCTGTGTATATCTCGAAACCTTTTTTGGTCATTTTGTTCATTCTTTCAGGTCCCCATTCCTCCACTGGAGAAGTGTATCAGTTCCCATTGCAAACCTCCCCACAGCGCTGTCAGCACTCTTCAAATCATTTTGCAAGCATCAGCTCCACAGACATGCAACTAATTTTGCCTTTGAGTACACATAGTATTTAACCAACACCACTGACAATTTGTAACAAATATAGAATCTAGAATGGCAGCCATGAAATACATTTCACATAGTGCACTTCAGAGTCATCAACCAGCAGTATTAACAAGTCGGTATTAACAACTTGTGTCAGCTTTGAAGGATTTCACATCCAAAAAGAAAGAGAAGGCTCTGTATGATGCTCCTAATTCCTCAGCTTATCTTGCTGCAAAAGATGTGAATGTGTATTGCATGACTCAAAGGAGTTCACTCTTTCTTGCTATCCAAAAAACCAATATCCTCATCAGTGTAGAAATACTACCATCATATATTACCACACCACGCAATTAACAATGCCGAGGTTTAAAAAGGGATGCAATACTAAACTGTACCAGAATTATCAGGCATGTATTAGGCATGACAGTCAACATAACATGAACCTTGTGCTTGGTTTTGTACAGTACTCCCATGTCCAGTACTGTACATCTGCTTTAGCCCCCTTAACCTCTTAATACAATTTCTCCTCAAAGCTGGGAACATTGTACCCGTTAGTTATCTCGCAGAGATTATGTACAATCCCCAAAAGAGATCGTTCTGCCCAGCCTGCAATGCTCCCCCTTCTCCCTCACGAATGCTGCAACAGATCATCACTTCCCCGTGATCTCAGTCCACTGAGATCAGACTGGTTGGACAGTAGGAGTGAGAGAGAGAAAAAAATCCCACTATAGCCCTTGAATCCTTGGTGACTCTGTCCAAAGATTCAATAGAACTGAGATAACTTAAGGCTACCAAGATTCATTTCTGTTACCACCTTTATCAAGACAACATCAAATGATATAGTTTGTTACTAATCCAATGATGTTTTTCTAAGATACTAATGCTTATCTACTGTGCTGTGCTCCATGAGACATTTTCCACAAGCATACATCGTATCAGAATATCTTGTTACAAGTCCTAAGCATTAAAAAAAGGGAATGGAAACAGGAATAATACTCTAATATTAAGCAACACTCTAAGAAGAAACAGAGTCAATGCCTGGACAATGGAATAGATGGAGGTTTTACTAAGGATGTTTTGTTGGACTTCATGTTGATTCCTACTGCCACTTTTCCTCTCCTTTTTAAAATCTTTTTTTGCTTATCTTTGTATCTATTTTTACTTTCCACTCTTATTTCTAAGATGCTCAGTGTACCACTGCTCTTACAGGTTCTAGAATGACAGCAAAAGTAAAGCTATCTGGGCTATGCTTCTGTTAACAGCACTTTCCCTTTGGCAAACAGACAGCAATAAAGGAAGGCTCCCATCAGAGTCACAACATTCTCACCATGCAATCAAGTGCACCTTTCAAAGTCTGAAGTGGCTTATCTCACCCAAAGAGAGAAAAAAACATATGCCCCGCTGTATACTTGGCAGTATTTATGCTCACTGCCCTGCTTCTTGGTTGTTCGGGTTTGGGTTTTTTTCTGGTGAAATTCTACACCCCTGAAAGAAAGATTTCTCCCATCAAAATGAGAAAAAAAATGCTCTCATGGTCATGTCTTCCTTTCTAATGACCATTTTTTAGTAAGCTTGGAGTTTTATTGAACTTGTATTCTTTTCTTGCCCCTACAATTAGACAATATGATGTATGATTTCTCTTCTTGCTGGTCCAGTCTCTATGGAACAATGCCTTTCAAACTCATTTTCAAAATTTTACTGTTTCTATTAGTGCAAGGAAGCCTAAAATGCAACCTTGCAATGTGAATCTATCAAAATTATTGCCATCTCAAATAAAAGGAAATGGCAGATCATTCAGCTTACTTGTAAACGAATTTCAGATACGTTTTTGGAGTCATCTGGGAAAAATGGTACCACACTATCTCAAAACACCAATTTTTATCCTGAGGCAGACTACCTACTGAAATGAAAGACTTTCACTCTGAGAATGATTTTGAATTTTTACCATAACTGAATTGACTCATTCTGAGTCTTATTTGAAGAGAAGTGAAGGGAAAAACAGGAAGGAATAACATTAACAGTCCAACTGAGTAGAAGAATTCCTAAGATGAGAAGAGGAAATGCGCACCATCTGGAAGAGAAGTTTCTAAACATAGGCTATTAGGTTATATGGTTCATGATTAAAATCTGGCAGAAGCCTTTTTTTCTCTGGCAGAACAGACAGTATCTTGACTCTTGAATAATATTCATGATATTGCTTCAGAGCAGAGAACATTAGTTTCTAGGGATATGAAGTTCTGGATCCCCGGGAAAGAGGCCAATCTCTTGTTTGAGTTGAACACATTTCACACATGAAGAAGAGGAAGAAGAAAGAAACAGATCTTGCCTATTTATCACGGATGCTATCACGTTGGGGAAAGCAGTTTGGCACAGCTCCATACGGTGGGCTAGCAAATATCAGTAATAGTTGTATTTCTTTGGTTGAAAGGACACAACTTTTTGAATCAGTCCCAGTAATTATTTGAATTTTTAATTTGTCAATATCCACAGTCCAAACTGGAGCAATTAAAAGATGGCTTGAAATGCATTAAAATATACATATATAAATTTAGAACTAATTTTTGTAGCTGTGTTCTGTAGGCAGCTGTTCCTTATTAGTGAAATTATGCAAGATAATCCTGAAAAATCTGGGTATCACAAGGGATTTGGGAGTAATGACACCTGACAAATCATTTTGCCAAGCACTACACCAGAATTTCTTCTATGCAAGGAAAAAAGGAGACTAAAATGAAAAACAGGCAATGCCACTCAGAATAATGTATGAAGAAAGAAAATATTTTATAATTGCTTATCTTTACATTTTTATCAGAGAAGAAACCTTTTCAATTACGATGATAACAGCACAATTCAGCACAGTGTACATCAGTGACTCGCAGCATCACAGTCACACCAGGGAGGGAATATGCCTTGTCCAAAACACACAGCTTCTTGGGAGAACAAATTAAAGCAAGGAGAGTGCAATAATGCAGCTATATTGCTTCTCACTAGGTAAGGTGCCACTGTCTCCTGCAAATACCCTAGAGGTTAGGGCTGCACAGGGCTGTCTACCCCAGGGACTGCAGCTCCCTCTAAGGTTATATTCTGTGTTTAGCTATTACCTTGATTATTCAAGAAATGGTGTATTTTATTCAGCTTCAGAAGACTGGCATATTTCTCTACCTAATTTTTCTATTTTTATAGATGTTTTTGCAATAATAATGCTTATTATTTTCTTCTAGTCTTGAGATCGTTCTCAATTCGCAAAGTATCCAAGGTAAGAGAGTCATGCTATGTTCTACATTCTCGTCCTCAGATTCTAAGTAAGTTACTCACAATGGTAGTATTTTCAGCTAAATGAATATCTTGTCTTTCCTAATCAATCTTCATATACACAATGGAATATGAGCATAAAGTGAAGTTAAAAAGGTGCAAAAAACTATGTTGGATAGTTTATTCACCTTAGAGACATTTGGACAGTATGTCTTTTAATACTTAATTATTTTCTCAGATTACTCAGAGGCTGTGAGATATTCAGGGTCACTTGCCTTTACAAGGAGAACAAGCAGGCCAGAATCCCCTCCGGTCAGGAACTATCTAAAACCGACGAGAAAAAAGATAAGCCACGACTAATGCAAGAGTGTGGTAGTCTCAAGTCTTCAGCATGCAGGCTGCATGCAGGAATTTTCAGATCATGTATCTGCTTGTGAATGAAGGGAATTAGTTCCATGAATTATAAGAGCAAGTTGGATAGATTAGAGAGCATAGCTGTTACGTAGAATTTGTTGAAAATAATTTCAGAAGATTTAATGAGCAGATTGGTGTCTGATGGTCTGTTAAAAAAGTCAGCAATGTTTTCTTCAGGCAGAATGCAGAAGCTCTTTCCCTTTTGAGAAGAAATGGAGGTTTCTGATTTACTGCAGACCAGCTGGGTGCAGGAGGCACCTTCCCCTAGAAGACTGCAGAAAGCCATTTTTCATTGTAGGTCTTGGGCAGCTGATTTAGCAGGGAAGGGAAGAGAATGAAGGTAAAATGAGATAAAATAGCTAGGAAAGTAGCTTCTAGTATTTGAATGCAGAAATACACATACTGCAGCTGTGGCATTACAGAGGCAATTAAATGGGTGTTCCATAATCTTAGCTTGACTCACAAGCCGAATGGGATGTACCATTTTAAAATTTTGCCTTCATGTGCTACATATGTGGATAAGTGCTGGATAATAATGTTCTATCTGCAGATTAGTGGAGACAACATGACTAAGCGTGCTATTTTAATCACCTTTGCAGTGATGATTACTGTGAGACACTTCGGAGAGTCTTTAATCTAAGCCTAGTCATTCATCTCCATTTCTTTCTTGTCACAATCCACCCAGATGCTGTCTATCGTGACCTTTCTGCTCTTATTTCACTGTGCTGTTTGGCAGAAGATTATTTTTGATCCCTATGCTACTTCATAACAAATATACCTTACTGCTGTCTTTATATAGACTGAAAAATAGTGGTTATCTCAGTATCTGTGATAATCTGTTTAAAGTAGTACAGTGAAAGAGATTGCACAGGAAAAACTTTTAAGTCATTTAATTCTGCTCCTTCTATCTGCTCTACCTTTGTATTTAAAAACGGAGAAAAGAAGCAGACACAGGATGTTTACGTGGAAGGGCAGGAATATTGGATAAAACTGCTCTATTCACTAGAAGATTGTCAGTGGGATACTATCACTGCGAAGCCACTCACTGCAGAAATAACCTTTATATTCCTTTTGTACTACAAAATTTGTATACTGATAAATAACACTGATTCTTAGCTACTCTCTCAGGATATGAAGCTCATACAGGAAAAAAAAATTGCAAAACCTGCATTCATTTGGTGCTAATTTGCTACATCTTTACTATTCATATAATAAAATAATGCTGACCCCAAACTGGTGATCTCAGAGGGCCTCAGGTAAGCCAGAGACATCTTTTTATGAGAATTATGTTAAAGAGGCTTACCCAAAATTCAAATGGAGGGCTGTGTGTTATCTTCTGTTCTTTACAGAAAGTGTAGAAGAAGTGATGGACCAAAACTTCCTATATATCTGAGAACTCCCATTCTGCTATGCTCCAACAGATGGCAGGGCTTCCAGGAATTTCTAGGGTTTTTCCTGCTGGGATCCTATGTAAGGTATGGTTGTCCCTCTGCGTGAAAAAAAGGCAGAAGAACAAGCCATCATAAAACATAAGGGATATCCTTGTGTTTATTTTGCTAAATGAATTTACATAAATAAAGAAAGAGAAAGCTATAATTACCATTTTTGACTGCTAGATAGTGTTGCTGATTTTTTAAGCACATCTATAAAGGGCAAAAGAGAAAAGTTCATATTTTTCTAAAGATAGCATTTGTTGTCAGGGAATCACCTGTTCTAAGTGGTGGGATAGCTCTGGAAAAGTAACATGCATTTAATTGTGTCTATTAGATATTCAAGACAACAATTTATTTACTGGGAACTTCACAGTTTTGTGTAAGGCTGTCAGAAGGGGCATCTGCTAACTACTTGAAATAAAAACCGGGCAATTAAGATATACAGAGAGGAGAGGAATAGTAGCCTGTGGAAACTCTGGCCATGCTCTGCCCTCAGATACCTTTATGTAGCACCAGAACATAAAGTCTTCCAATAGCTAACAGCTATTCTTCAACTCTGCAAGAAGCCTGAAAGCAACACTTGCTCATATGTTTGGAAATGCAGTGTTAATTTCTACCTGAGACTACAGAAGTGAAAGAAAATGAAGGTTAAATTACACCAACTTCAATAAACCTGACTGATATTATTTAAGACCCGACAGTACTAATTGTCTTGCTGGTGACAGTAACCCTAGAAATGCTACTTGAAAAGAGTCTATGATCACTGGCAATTAAGATGCATAAATGAATATTTCTGATGTAGCAAACTTATAGAATCTTGGATTGTGCTGAATGAACTCTGTGGTATACTTGGAGCTTGCTGTAAAATATATATAATATTAAAAATATAACTTCCTCTGTTTAGACTAGCATATGCTTGGTTTTAGTTACCACAGAGCAGAAGAGCCACAGCGGAAATTACAGACAATTTGCAATTTGTATATGTTTCAAGTCTACAAAGAACTTAAACATATTTTGAATTTTGAATTAATCCCACTGAAATATTTTTAATAAATTTAGTTAGTTATGGCTAAAGTACGTGATATTAAATGTCATTATGACCCTAATGATATGGGTCTGCAATATGAGTCTATACTAATGAACATATTCTCATGCGTAACTTTCCTTTTAAATCATACTAACCACTACAAAACCATGGAGTATATAACCAATAGATTTTGTTCATTTCTGCCTCTTCCACAAATTATTAGAGGTAAAAAGCAGATCAATCAACTTGTAACAAAGTATTTCGTTCCATTGTGGAGTGTGAGAAATATGCGATCAGGCCAAAATGGACCAGCTTAATTCACCATGTTGCATCAGCAAAACTGAACAGCTGCCTTCGTCAGAGCTTCAGTTTTTAATCACTACATATAAATAATCACACGTCAGAAACACTCTTCTGATTTAGTTAGTTAATTTAGGGTAACAGAAATATATACACGTCCTAAACTCCTAGAATTGAGTATTAGTTTAAGGGCTAGCTCCTTTAGGTGGTATTAGAGTAGAAAACTTGTGAATGCAAAAATGAGGATACAGTTGCATCCAGATATTTTGGGCCAGTATTCAGTGCTGATTATGTGAACTCGGACACTAAGGAATACTAAACGCCTTTCCTTAACTGCAGCACAAAATACCTCAGAATTGCAAATAACCTTCCCTCCCCTCCTGCCTCCCCCAGTTTGCAAGATCCAAATACTCCCATGACAAAGTCACTTCAAAAAAGTATGCCAAAGCACATTTGAAATGGCCAGTTGATGACCTATATATCTACCTGAGCGGAATTTCCAGAAATACTTACTTGGAAAAATGCTGACTCTACTGTGGCTGTGTTTGGACTCATTTTGAGGCTAGTTTTTGTGTGCCTATTCAGGCAAATGAGTCAAGTAGCAGAACAGTTCACAAAAGAAAGAATAAGAACACAGAAAATTTTGAACTTAGAAATGTGACTAGTCATAAAAATCTGCAAGTTTCTTTTAACCAGTCCTGGAACACAAAAGTACTATATGACTCATGCATCCAATCAAAGCTGTTTAAAATAGCTTAGATGTTGAATTTCAAGTATTTGTGAACAATATATACACTAAAACTTACTCAGAGAAATTTTCTCATGAATACATTTGAGAAAATTATAACATGATCATGACAAAATCACATGCAGAAACAGAGCTAAAACTAATTATATCAACTATTCACCAGGAATTATTTGAAACTTCTAGTCATCACCAATATCAGATACCAAGCTTGTGAAACAAGAGTAAAAATGCTTTAAAGCAAGAACAGTAATCAGTCCCTTCCAACGCAGCATATTCTGTGATTCTGTGACAGTAGCCAATATTCACAGCCTTACTCATGATTATATTATTTACATGTTTTCAGCTATGACAGAATACAATCAGTCATTTTTACTTAGTTTCTCATTTTTATTAAAATTGTTTCTAAAAGAGCTCAGTATTGTTACAACTGCTGGAAGCATGCTAGATATCTTACAATAGAAACAGAAGAAAATTAACTTTATGCCAATGAGTTTATTGTAAGAATGTTTTTACTTTAGCTTTCTGGCAATTTCTTATAAAAAAACCCAAAAGAGATGGATTATTTGCATATAATCAAATTGTGCAATATATTTGGATAAACATAGTGTCACAGACTTCCATGCAAACGGATAATGAAACAGCAAAAGAAAAACTTCATTTGTTCAATTTGATACCATGTATAAAAATTTCTTACAACCCTTAAAACTGTTAATTTAGCATGAAGCACTAAATCATAGCATAAGCCCAAGTGGATATGCTCCATCAACCCAACAGTATGGCTTTAGACCTACAGCCAATGAAGTGATCTGCAGAGCTCACTTAACCTCTACTAAAATGATTTCCTACTGCTGGGTACTTGCTAGAAACACAGAAAGAAAAACCTGAGTGAGAAAAGCAACCTTCAAATTGGAGATACGTTAATATTTCCCTAATCAATAACAAATTACTAATGTGATAGTGCTTTGAGAAGGACCTGCAAATTCCCCCAGAAGAAATCTACTTAAGATGCGCTCCACAGGGAGGAGAAAAGTTGTTTGGAAAGTCAGCACCTCAGTTTGAACTTTGGGAAAAATGGGCCACAGTAGAGCTTTTGAATGGTTTCCTTCTCTAACCAAGAAGCTGTGAGGAGGAGACAGCTCTCCCTCAAGTCTACAAATCACAAACAGTTACCAAGTGGAACAGCTGAATTTCTAGCTAAATAAAATAAATTTATTTGAGTAATTTTTACTTCAGCACTTGCAATTTTAAAATTCACATTCATATTTCAAGTAGATGACTTTGAGGATGGCCTGAGAGACACAGTAATGCAGGACGAATAGGAGAGATGATATCAGGTATCTCAAACAGGTGTAACCTTTTTGAATGAAAAGGTAAAGAGAGACAGAGCAGTGCAACACACTGCAGACATGACCCTTTATTAATGCACTAAATTATTAACATGAATGTTAGTTGTTGCAAAATGTGAAAACCAATTATTTCTATAAATTCAGGTTTGTTCTGTAATTCGTTCTCATGATTCAGCATGGACAAAAACAATAACATATTGTCATATATGTTATTGTTTATGCCCGTTGCTGAATCAACAACATAGCTGCCAATAGGCTACTTCTCATTCCCTCTTCCTTCTCCAAGAGAAGACAGAAGGATAATATGAAGGGCAATGAGTCTATGGAAATAAAGAAATGGTTTCAGAGAAAAACTAGTCTTTGTTCACTAGCAGCAAAACTGTGATTCCCTCATGTTTTGTTACAGTCCTGACATAACTCAGACAGAAAGAGTGAGCCTGTGCTTACCTTTCCTATAGTCATAGCAGAATGAGGTTACCAAGAACTGAAGGTTCAGGATATCTTGGAAGACCTACTTTTATCCCCTGAATAAAGGCCAGCCACACTATGCTGGATGCATGGTGAACAGGCAGGCAAATGCCACTTCAGACTGGCATGTTGTCAGAAGAGCACAGTGTGGACACAAACCTGGATATCATTCTCTAATAAGCAAAAAGAAATATATTACAGTCTTTGATGTCTTATGATAAAGACATCTGTGTTTGTATGACAGCAGGAAGGAACAAAGTACTTTGTCGTTTGTATTTTTGTCTCTAAGTGTTATCAGAGCTTGGAGGAATTTGCCTTCTGGAGGGTACAGATTCCTCCAGAAGGTTCTCAGCACTTTCTAGTCTCAAAAAGCAGAACCAGGATACTCACAGAATATCACATTGCAGAAGAAATAACTGTTATTAATGTTTAAAGAAAATTTTTTTCCACATTGCTTTTTTTTTCCCCCTACCACTTCTACAGGGGACAGGAGTGCTCTTCTTCTCTGCTAATTCAGATTTGATATACAATGCGCTTGACCAGGGACACTGACAGTTTGGCTAAGTGTTTTCATTTCTAAAAAAAAGCAATCCTAGAAGATTATTTTCTCTCTATCTTACTTTCTTCTGCAGTAATTTTTTTTTCTTGTTGCTCCCGATCCCCTTTTTTCTCAGTACTGTTTTGATATGCTGAAGATACAAACTCTATGGAAAGTCAAAGGAGCTCACATCCTATTTTTGCTTACTCTTTTCCCTTTCCTTATTCTCCTGGGCTTTTGCAATTCAGGCTGTCTTCATGATTCCTTGCATAAAAGGAGGAAGACGTTGCCTCAGTCTTCTGTTCTTCTGAAACTTCAGTTGCTATGCAGCTGAGATCTCTCCTGGCCCCTTCCTGTTGTTCTGTGACCATATGTAATCTCTTCTCACTTGAAAAAAAAAAAAAAGAAAGGCATGAGTAGGCTAGCAGTGATACTGTGTACTCTATTTTCATCAAGTTTTAGACATGCAATATGTAAAAGGTAAGTTAGCAGTGAAGTAACACTAATTCAGATCCTCTGGGGACCTCCACCTTAGCATTGATCAATCACCTTTGTGGAAATGCTCCTGCTTAAAGGAGCAAATCACAGTGCAGCAGTAGATAATGCAAACCTGCATGCTCAGTCCTAATCCAGAAGGTACTATTTGCACTGGCTAGCCTCAGTTACAGAAGATTTGGAAGCCTCCTTGGCCTCACAAGATTATGCTATCAGTATTAGTAAATTCAGTAAACAAAAGTCAAACTTATTAAACTGGCACAAGGAGAAAATCTTGATAATGGGAGGTGGCCAGCTAGGCATCTACAGATTGAAAACTAGATAGGCAGCTATTCCAGTACCACCATTTAAACATGCTGATCAATTCAGTAATAGTAGACACACTACAAATAACGAAGTAGGTTACTTTCTTTCTAGTAAATTGATTTAATATTTTTTATTTCTTCTTTGGAATACTCACATTCTGCAAGGCATTTAACTTTTACAGTAACAACGAGATTCCATCTTTACTTTAGGGGTTAGCACAGTTTTTACATCAGAAGTGAATATTAAAAAACCATCAGCTTCTTAGAGTGAAATGTAAAACTAAGAAATGGTTTATAAAAGATATTGTGATTGACATATGCAGGTAGTTAGTAGAGATTTTAATGAAACAACACATCAAGTCCTGGATGCTGTCTGCTAAAATTAGAAATTATTACATCTATTCTCACAAAAAACCACACACCCATAAAAGCTGTGACATTAAAAAACAAAATACCTTGTTTGGTGGCTTCACTTTTTGACAGCTCTCTGTTTCACTCATAGTAAGCTCTCCTGCAGGTCCAGAGAGTTGCTTTCCCTTCCAGGGGTGCTCTTTCTCTTGATCACCATTGGGAATGCTTTCTGTAATACCTGCCCTCCCCTCATGATACGGGAGATTGTTCTTTGGTGCTGTTCAATAACATGGTAGGCTCTGCAAATGCAAAAAACTTCACAATCTATTCCAAATCATTTACGAAGTAGCAGATGTATCAGCCTACCACAGAGATTCTTTTGCTTTCCAAACTTAGAAAGACATGGCTTAGTATTTGGTCCCATCACTCCTTGTTGCTGTGCCCAACATCTGAATGATGCCTGGAATGCTTGGAATAATCAAGATGAGAAGATCCTCCAAGATGTAAGAGCCAGTGGATCTCCTGCTTGGTTGTGGCTTTCAGAAAAACCAGTTTATATAGTAACTGCTGACATGTAAATATGTCTCTTGGTCAAAAAGAACCAAAACCACTTAGAAATACTGATAATACAGGTTGCAGAACCCATCTAAGTAATCAGAATTATTTCATTGAGTCTCAAGAGGTAAGCATTTGCCTCCTCCTGGCTCAGGAATGACCTTTGCTGAAAACCATCCAGATGCAAGAAGAGTCATACCCTCCTGGAATTACTACTATAGCACAGGAGAGTGAACTGGGTCAGAGTCTGAACAAAAGCTGAAGTCTGGGACTACAGCTGCATATTTTCCTGGTTTTTTTCTCTAAGCTCTTCTGGGAAAATAGTCCTTTTCGTGTAGTAGGGAAAGAAAGAATTATAGTTCTCATAAAAACAAACACAGGCGGCTGCAAATCTAATTCACCCATTGCACCCAAGAGTAAAAGATCAGTGATCTGGATTTGATTACCTGCTGTATATATATGTGTATATAAATATATATATATTCAAATTATTTTTAAAAAATTCCTGTAGAATGGGACTTGTGACTGTGTGCCAGGGCATCTTTTATTGGTACACACAAAACTGGATTACTTTGCTAGGTTGCTCAGAAGTTGCCTTTATCTCATAATAAAATTGCAGTAAGACTGCGTGAAGGAGAACACGGTATAAACTGTCTTTTCCTTCCATCTCAGGCACCAGGTTCTGCCAATGCTCCAACAGAAGGGCTTGCATCAATTTATAAAGCAAGGCGAGAGAAGCAAAGCAGCAATGCTCTGAACAAGACTAAATCACAACTTGCCTTTGAATCCGTGAGCAGTGCCCATTAGCAAGCCTGAAGCCTGCGGAGAAAAGCTGCTCACCCCAGCAAGGATAGCTCTGCTTATGCCTGAACTGCTCGGTGGAATGGAGCCAGGGAGTGAGCCCAGGCACCACACTGCTGATCCTACACATTAATTAACTGATAGCCTTCACCCTGGGATGGCAAATTAGCACTCTGTGGCATAGTTCTCAGGACAGCCTGCTCCAGGGACCACTCTCACTACGTAGTTCAGACACCATCACCTGCTCTTTTTGAGGTAAGAATGAGATTTTTGCTGAATACATATCTGTAAGCTCCTGCCACTTTATTTCAGAACCCACCAACAGTCCCTAATCTTGTTCTGTTCACAAACTAACTCAGCCTATCACTACTCTCAAAAAATTCTCCTTTAAATAGTTTTGAACTTTACCAGTACCTACCTTATCCTACCTAAGTCCAGCAGCAGAGAATGGCCTTAATGGCTTTCTAAAACCTATACACTGTTTCATCATACACAGGACTTTACTTTTCTTACATCCTTAAAAAGCTCATATGCCCTGTTGGTTTGTCAGTGTTCCTACTGCTGCTGAAAATAGAAAAGAAGAAAATTCAAGTTTTGAAGTTGTAAATACCACATGATAACAAGAGTGTCAATCAGAGGATTTCCACAAACCAGTTAGTAGCATGAAAGTTGCAAAAATATCAAACTACTACATTTTTTGGAGTCTGTATCAGTTTTAACATTTAGGAATTTCCCCACAACTATGGAATATGTGACCTTTTCCTGAGCGGAAGTATTTTGCTTCAGAAATAAGAAAAGTTGCTTTCGAATCTTTCTCGGTGAAATTTCCTGCCATCTGAATTACCCCAAAATCCAGAATCCACCTCAAAAGCATACAGACTCTGACTCCTTTGGCTGTTGCCTGCTTCTGTTAATGGGTAAGAATATTTCTTTGCCCAACTTATATGATGTATTTGATGCAGTAGAAACAAGAAGCTACTGGATCACTTCAAGAATGATCAGAAACATTCTGAAATTCTTCCTGCTCCACCCTCCAAATCAGCCCAGAGGATCACCACACCACTCAGATTTGGTGACTCATAAAAGTCAGAAGTTTTCTGGCATATTACTCAACATGCAGTCACTGCTATGATGCAAACATTTCTCTCATCCCCAACCACTGCAGAAGAGATCACCACCCAGACATAAAGAGAACATTTTCCAACAGAACAGAACTCAGTAACATGGAATTTGGACATTAGCACCATTTTATTCCCCGTCATATTCACCGTTGAACAGCAGAGGTCAAAAGCACAATTTCAGAATAAACCAACACTTTAGCTTGTGATAATTAGTCACGGGAGGTACCTATTTCACTCCACTGGCCTTGGAGAATGGCTACAAAGTAGCATGGATAATTAACTAATACACTTATGTCAAAGAATAAAATTACCAAATAATCTATCTACACTTCCGTGAACTTAAATATTACAGTAACTAATAAATATATTAATAATAAGTAATATAATAAGTACAACATTTCATCCAACATAACTTACTTTCTCATATTTGCAACTGAAAAATAACTAAATGGCAAGAATGTGGTATTTTGTGGAAAGTGTCAGCATTCTACCAGCCTGCATAGTCCGATCAACTCAATTTTTAGAAACCTATGAAAGTTTGAAATTAATTTACAAAAAGAGGTAAACTACGCCAAACAATAACAAAATCACCAAGCTTCATATTCAACTTAGTTAAAAGAGCTAAAGTGTCATACACAAAGAAACGACAAGCCAAAGCCAGATATCCTAGAAATTATTCTTGCGCAGAAACACTTAAAATGTTCTTGCATCTGATATCCTGAAGAGTTTATCCAAAGGTAAGCTGCTATAGCTATGTACTAGTGATCCTCAGTAAAGGGATCTCTGTTAAACTCAGATTTTGACATAAAGGATAAAGAAGATTGCATGGAGACCTTATAGTTGAGTACCTGAAAAGGGCCTACAGGGAACCTGGAGAATGACTCTTCATCAGGAATGAGGAGTAATGGGTACAAATTGAAAGAGAGGAAATTTAGGTTAGATATTAAAAAGAAATTCTTTCCTGTGAGGGTGGAGAGGCACTGAAGCAAGTTACCCAGAGAGGCTGTGGATACCCCAACCCTGGCCATATTCAAGGTAGGTTAGATAAGCCCTTGAGCAGCTTGGTCTAGTGGGAGGTGTCCTGCCCATGGCAGTAGGGATAGATGATCTATCTTTAAGGTCCATTCCAACACCTTAACATTCTGCAATTCTATGATAAAAGCAAGTAGACTACTACATCCAAATCTCTGAACTTGCCAAAAGATCTAAACAATCTCAAACTGCCAATTAAAAATACTGATACATTGCAAACTATAGAAACTGCAAGGTTGTTGCATTCTGGACGATTTTAACAACTGAAGGAAGAAAAGGAGTCACCAGGCTCATGCCATTGTCATGTTGCATTCAGCTACCTCTATGATCCTGGTGAGGCCCAGAGCACGTCCCCTCAGGTGTCCATGGCATCACGGAGGCCCCCAGACACTGCCACGGGGAAGCCCTGACCCCCCGAGATGCCCTGCTCCTGGCTGGGGTGGTGGCATGGGGCTGGGCTGCTGCCCTGGGGAGCCCTTGCTCTTGTCGCATCTGTACCCTTCCTAAATCTTGTTGTTCCTCTGTCTATTCTCAAAATCCATTCCTTTCCAGCACCAGTGGTAAAACATTGCTTTAAGTGCTCTGCGAAGAGACTCCACCAAACAGACGATGGAGCTCTGTGACATGTGTTACACATCCGCTCGGCTCAGCTTGGAAATACTACAGATTGAAATAACAGCGCTCAAGACTTCCGTCGGCATCTCACGGAGGAGTTGAGTCATTCCTGGCTCAGGCACTGCCAGGCAGAGGGAAGAGCTGTGGGTGCAGTGGAGGCTGTGCCCACGCCGCCCCAGCTGCCAGGCACGGCTGAGCTCAGTGCGGCGCCAGGCTCCCCTGCGCCATCCCTGCCCCTCCAGGAGACACAGATTCCCAAGGAAGCAAGTCACAGCTGAGATGTATGCAAACACTGAGGGAACAGCTGCCCAGATGTGTGACCTCAGCCTGTGCTGACAGACCTGGGTAGTGCAGCTACTGCTGACACCACACATGTGGTACTGTGAGTTTCGACAGCTATTCCCTGAGGTAAAATTTGAGATGGAACAATTAATTTGTAAAGGATGTCCTGTTGATGCAGGACAGCTGGAAGAGTCCATTTTACTTGCTTTTTACATGATCAAATGAAAATAAAATAAAAATCGCTCATAATAAAATATGGATATAGCTAATTGTGTGGACAGACAAACTGATTATGAGTCAGAAAATCACTGTGCCTAGCACTGGGCAGATAATACAGTGATCCCTCTGAGGAGTTCACAAAGTTAAAGTAGTGATGTCTACAGAGTGAGCAATGGAGGAAGTAGCAGGCTTCAGTTTACAGCTGATGTCAAAATTAGAAAGCAATCCAAAAACCTGGGTATCACAGAATGTGAGATAGCTGAGAAGTAGAGCAAAATTGTTGGAAACAAGGTAATAATGGAAGATATATAACAGCAAATGCCTAGATTATTCTTACCCATACTTTGTATCAACTCTTAAAGCAATTTTTCAAAATTATGTATAGTAATAAAGTAAAACACAGTAATAAGGGCAGACTGCCAAATAGCACTTACAACACAAATCAAAGGAGTATGCTGGAGTACACATTAAAATTTAAACCTTTCATCTGCTGCTTGTATGACAGTATTGTGAGAAAGACAGAAATGGAAAACTTTTGTCACTAATTAAAACTCCCCGTTGAGATGCAAGTCATTAGAATTTCATATAAGGTGTTGTTATAGCAAGACAGTAATTAAGATGAGTTTTGGTATAACTAAGACAAAAAGGACAGGGAGTTAAAGATACACATTTGTCATTGCAGATAAAACAGGATATTTTTAAGCTGGTTTAATGCATGTATCTATTTTATGGTAGCAGGGTAAAAATCACGCTGAGGGCAGAAATGCTCCTGCCTTTTCCAGAATCCTAGGATACAATGCAATGAGCAGAAAAATAGAGGAAGAAACAAAAAAGAATCTTCATTTTTTTCAAGCACCTCTTCAGTGCTAGTATGTATATGCCAGAAGGATACCTGAGTCCTTCTGAATGTGTGCTCTAGTGCCTGGACACATTTTCTGAACACTCTTTAATTTACTAATACAGACATAGCTATGAAATTCATTGCTCTAAAGTCACAACTAATTTGGTAATGTACCATAAGCCAGAGAGGTTATGTCTGTTGCTTGCTTATTATTGCAGCTAGTACAAATCCACCAGGAATAACAGAATTAAAGAGGTTCTATCCTAGGTGGTCCAGACGGAAATGAACATGATAATGGCTTTGCAAAACACGTGTGGAATCGGAATTCTAATCAAAACCATTCTTCAAAGTTTTCTGTCTCTAGTAGTTTCCAAAATTGTCGTGGTGTGTCAAGAACCACCAGGACAATCTAAAATCTGCCAGGCTAATCTGTGACATTTTATATGATCTCCTGAGAAATAATATACCATAAGAGGTTACTCTAGAAATAAAGTTCACAAGAACAAACAGTATTTAGGACATAATAGAAATATTCTTTTGAAATACCAAGAGAAAAGAAATATCCCTTCAGGCTTCTGAGTTCAAGGTCAACTCTGGCAGTGCAAGCTATGAACCATATGAAACAGCTTTTCATGCCAACATCACTGACTCTTACGTTTTTTATTTTGAGGAGTAAGACAAGTTTGAAATGTTCAAATGTTGGCAGAAGATTATTTTGTTTTCATGTAACACATAAATTTTGTAGATCATGAATAATGGGATTCTCCAAGCATATACTCTTCCTTTGTTTAAGGTAGGGCTTGTGGGCAGAACTGAAGCACAGGAGTGTTGTAGCAGCACTAGTATTGTTGCTTTTTTACTGCTTAGGAAAAAAAGTTAAAAATGATGCTCCTTGCTAGTTCTTCACACCCACATATGCCTTAGTATCATTACAACGATAATTCCTAGTTATGTCAAGCAACAGTAGTCAAAAGAATTGAAAAGCAAACTTCCACTAGTTGTTAACTCATGAGAGTTTGGGTTTTAATCGTAAAGACTGAGCAGTTTTTTGTAGTTCAAAGGCCTGTCTGCTCCAAATTCACTAAGAAACTCTGTCAGAAATAAATTTTGCAAATACCCAAATTTCTGCACCCAGTACTGGCTACTGAGTGCTTAATTACATTTGAGTACAAAGAGAAGTAATTTCCCCCCACAGATACATTTCTGTATTGCAATATCTAGTTCTAGTTGGTCTTATGTTCTTCTAGAATAACAAAGGTCACAAGGGCATTTCAACACATGAATCGCAATCCATTGCTCATTTGATCTTCTATTTACCTGGCATTTTTAGGCAAGCTTCCTAGAGCTTCGAAGGCATTTACATCACACCTTTGTAATGATTCTGATATGGATGGTTGGCTATGGCAAGATGAAAGAATGAATATGAGCTTTAGAAGAAGTGTACCACTTCTTCTTTGATTATAGAAAGATGGAGCTTTCTGTGTTTGCCAGCCAAATAATTGATTCTTTTTTTTAAACATGCCATAGCACTTTTCAGACTGATTTACTCTTTTTGATGAATGTTTTTTTGATGTTGCAATGTTTTGAGATACTCGTATACAGGGGAATACCTCTACTTCTAGTCTTGTTCAATAACTGAAGCAGATCTCCACTCTACACCTACCACGAAAAGAAATAAGAAGATTATTCTGGTAAAGGGGGCACCAATGCAGTTCCCTGCATAGGCTGTGTGGCATGGCATTAGGTGAAAATAGCTGATGAGCTGATGCTCTGCACTTCTATATTTAATGGCAAATGCACAGCCTGATTTTGCAAGCTTTCTTAATAGTGAGCTAAGGAAAAAGAAAACAGATATCAGATAAATTGTAATTATCAGTAGTACATGATTATCAGTACATTTCTGGCCTGATGTGAGTCTGTGTTGCATTGTGGACCTCTGTGGGTCTGACAATAAATTTTAGTGTCTCAGCAGGGTTATTGTCAATAGGCTTACAGTTGCTGCATAAGAGCCCACCAGAAATAAGACCACATACAGTGAATTAGTTTAAAAAACAGTATCAGAATTGGTTTTCTGGTGTGGAGACTGGTAATTTATCGTATCTGTTATCCTTTATTTTCTATATTATTCTCTGTAATATTTGAAACTCATTCATTAGCATGAAACAAACTGAGTTCTGTAGTTTGTTTGTGGAAATATTAGGTGTAGTTACCTAGCATTAATAACATGTACCATGTTTGCAAGAATAACCAACTGTGCAACACCAGAAACGGAGAAAAAAAAAAAAAAAAGACAGAAAAACTTTTCAGATTCTTTCTTTTTTATAAAAATCTTACAATTTTTGTAGAACCAGCAACCGACTCTAAACCTTCTCAAAAGGGCAGGATTTGTAGTAATGAATAACACCTTTTACTAGACCAGAATGACACACCTGGGAGACACAGGTGTTTGATCCTAACTCAAGCAATGGCCCATAAAAAAGGAAGTTTCCCTGGATGTTCATGTTCTGTTGTCACATTTCACCTTGGATGCTAAAACTGTTTTAAATGTAATAAATTCACTAATTCAAAATTCTACTTAGATTGCTACTTCACAGAAAAAATGTAATTAAAAGTCCATTGTGATTACAGTACCAGTTTAGAAATTCAAGGTAATTTTGAAAACTGATATAAAACACAGCTCTAGCAGTTTAGATTAATATTAGCAGTAAGATAAATTCTAACTACTTAGTAATGGAATTACACATTATTAAAGTCTCATACCTTGGTCTTATTTGACCATGGTATTTTATCTGTAATCAATAAATATAGTATTAACGCTTTCATCCAAAATATAACTAAATGTTTGGATGCTGACATACTCAGAATAGTTAGGAAAGCAATACAGGAAAAATAAGAGCACGGAATTGCTGCGCACTAACATTCTCGATCCCTGTTAGAAGAGCACTAGGCCCACCTAGTGGAATTTTCCTTTATTACAATGACTCTAAAATCCTATCTTGTAAGCAAATACTGCAATTTATGCTGCTTGGTGGGAAAGCTAATAAGTCTTATTGTCGCTAAACCACAGAAGTTACGGCTGGAAAGAGTTCTGCCAGGTTTCTTCCTGTCACACAGGACTATTATGCTGGTTTTCACCTACCTTAAATTTATGAAATGCTGATGTTTACACTGCTCATTTAGAGACACAGTTTTTCTTATTTTTTCATACGCCACGCACCTTTTTTTGCCTCTAACTAAATTAAATGTGTATTTTTTGTGTAATCTTATTTTTTAGCAATTGAATGCATTACTCTGATAACTATCTGGTTTTAAACTTTAAACCTACAAAGTTCTGTCACACTCCTTCTGCAGTCCATAGCAGTATTTGCAACAGTATTAAATTCTGTTACTGATATCTTTTAAACTCTCTGGTGAACTTTTTCTTTCTTCTCTCAATTCCCTGAAGCACACACTAGTATCTTTCTGGGGATATGTACAAAACTGTACTAACATGATGCACAGAAATATCAAGGACACTTTCAAAAATGTTTTGATAACATGCCTTTTTATACCTGTAAGACCATATTCAAACTATTTTGTATTTTAAACTAATCTCAGGAATATGGGCAGGAGTTGGTGATTCTGCATCTATGACTGCTGTGTTTTCATCACATAGGAAAGCATAATCAGATTTCACTCCTTTGCTGTATACATACATATTTTCTAAGAGAACACTAGAAAAATGTTTATAAAGTTTTCTAGGCCTCAAATTCAAAGCAGATATATTAGTTGAACCAGCAAGACGTGCAGAGCTATACTTTCAGCAAGTGCTTGGTTTGAACTGCTGAACATAGAATAAATATTTATCATCTTGCTATGAAGTTTACATCTTATCATCATATATAGAATTTATCCTTAGGAACTGCAAATGGGTACAAATCTGTAGGCATAGCTGTAAAAAGCTCAACCCTTATAAAATCAGGTCTGTGCTATTTGAATGGGATTTATCTTGCCTGAATAAAAAACACTGGTCCTGGATAGTGCACAGGAATTTAAAAAGGGAATTGGAAAATCTGTCTTATATGGGATTATTCTAGACTTTTTCAGAAAAATGACGGCTCAGGAAAATGAGGTTATTTACTTCAGATATTCTTTCTATTCAAAACTAAGAGTGTGGATTTAAAAAGACGTGGTAAAAGTTGTTCCATTTTATGATACAAATGCCATAGAAGTAAGAGACTTGTAGTTGCAGGACTGAAAAAACCCAGCCATATGATACATGATGTTCCTAAGGAGTAGGCAGCATTTAGCAGTCTGGTACATCCAGTGGCTGTTAATGATAAAATGTGTTGGTATACGATGGTGTGCTACAATTACTTTCCCAGAACATACCGAGACTTTTCAGTACATTTCCTCAAGTAAGAAACAGGTTTCTAGGGGAAACAGGTTTCATCTCAGAAGTTTTGATACTGGGACTATTTTAAAATTATTATTTTTCCTCGATATCACAATTTTAAGTTAATAATTTCTATTGTATTTTCTCAAGTACAAAGACAAGTAGGCATTCAGAGCAATATTCATCTTAAGCATATAAAAGGTCTACAACAGAGATCTCAGTATTCATGTAAAGGTTCCTTTAATTAACAGGGAAAAATAGGCACCTTAAAGGCATGACTCATTGGATGTAATTTAAGCATTTGCTTTAGGACTAGATGAATCACAGCGAAATGGCTGCATATCTTCAATGATTATAGAAAGAAGCTAGACATGTATCTCCTATGACTGAGTGTAAATATGAATTTCACTGATACAGTCAGAAACTGAAATTTTATCCTTTCATAGATCCTTCTTTTGCTAAAGCAGAATACAATTTAGTATGTTCAATACAGGTCTAAGAAAACACTAATGATTTCATTCCAATTGTCTGCAATTTCAAGGGATCACCTAGGTAAATGAAATAAACTTCCAAGATTTTTTTTTTATATTTAGATATTTTAAAATTATATAGATTTTCAAATGCAATTGAATTTTTGAAATATTTTTAATAAATTTCAGATTTTTCTTTTCATAACTGTGATACAGTAATGAGCAAGAGTGCATGTTTCTTAAGCCAATTTATTTTAGTAAAAATAAAATAATCTGGAAAGTTATCAGTATATCCATGATTGCATACTGTAGGACCAATCACCACAAGGAACCTAAAAATTAACACATGCATAGGAAAAATATAGGGCTTTCCAGTAATGCAATGTCTTGTTCCACTTCCACCCACTTAATAAGTGGAATATGTAAAATAAGTAATTAATATAATGGGCAGATGAAAGACACAGTTATGAATTTTGCCCACCACTGCCCTTTATTTGGAATAATTTAGAAAAGTTGTGCTTTAAACCCTTTTGAACTTGAAGCACTTTGGGAATGGCTGGTTAGAAGATGCACTCTAAAATACCAACTATGTAACTGAGGGTTCTTCTCCTTATCCATGAGGAGAGAAACTGGTTGAGTTAAAGCTCTCTGTGAATATTGTTAAGCTTATTTTCTATTGCTCATGCTGTAATAGCATATGAAGACAGGCAAAAGAGAAGTCCTAAAAATAAAAGCCAGGGGAGGGAGGCCATAAGCAAATTAAACATAATGCAAAAAGCAGACCAGGATAAGTATACATTAAATTATATCACCGTATTAAACGATTGTGTAATGCTTTTTTTTTTTTAATATTATTTTGTATACAGCTTCACAT
Organism: Origma solitaria; assembly: GCA_013397895.1. Classification (NCBI taxonomy): domain Eukaryota; kingdom Metazoa; phylum Chordata; class Aves; order Passeriformes; family Acanthizidae; genus Origma; species Origma solitaria. The sequence continues at coordinate 185,924 of VZRL01006550.1, read as the reverse complement.
ATCAGCTGAACACGTCCTGCTATCCTATCACCGCAGCCACTTGAGTGCATGCATTTAAAACATTCCCAAGAGCCTCATGGCAAGCAACATCCTGAACAAGTATGCTGGGTTACTAAAATACCAGTAAGTTTTATGAGCAGATATGGAAGAATTCAGAGTTTTCAGAGTCTGACAAGACAGCTTTGGTGAAAGCACTGAAGGTATACGACCTCCAGATACATCCCAGAATGTACATTGCACTGACCAGTGTTTGTTCATAAGGTACCAAGACTACTTACTTTTGGCATGCCAGCTAAACAGCACTAGGAACTCAGGTGAGAAACTCACAGTGAGAGCAAAGAAAGTTCTGAAATGTTTCAGTGCAAACTGCCCTTGAGATAAGAAAGATGAAGCAGAAAACAAATTGAACAATGAAAATAATTGATTTCTCACATTTTTTTTTCAAAGCCAAGTGTCAGCTAGCTTCTGAAATAAATAAAACACGCTACTAATTATTATTATTATTACGATTATTATTATTATTACTATTACTATTATTACTATTATTATTAGTATTTTACTAGTTGCATGCAAAAACTGACTGTGGGTATTCTCACTAGTACTCACCTCTCTTACAATTCAATTAATATTTCTTAAACAGAGATAGCTCTTTTGACAGATACTTGGGGAAGGTTTTGGGACTTTTTCCTTATTTTTGTCTGTTTGTTTGTTTTGTTTTCTTAATAACTCTTTTTGCTTGCAAGACATCAGGAGGACATGATGAAGACTGAATCCAAGTACAAGATTTCACATATTCAGAATTATGTGTGTCGTGATTCTGATGACAGATTTCTGCACTTATCAGTAAACACGTTTCTGACCCACCTATTCATTTAAACTTACCTTGACATTTTCCCATCAAAAGATTTATATTTCAGAACCTCTGAGTCTATTTAATGCCTTGATAATTGCTACATGCACAGTCAAACAAAGTAAGTGAGTTTCAGGACCAAGTAAAATTCTTCTTTTCCTATTAATTGGTCTGTGTTTAATTATGAGCAGTATCTCCTTTAATTCCTTGTACAAAAACACAGTAGCTAATTCTATACTTAGATGGAAAAAAATACTTAGGTTAACACAAACAAATGGGATGCTAAAATGCTGATGCTTATGGAAATACAACAAATCGTCAGCAATAAACACAAAATCTCAGCCATTCTGCTTAACAGCAGCTCCAAAACAGTGAAGGGTTTTTATCCTTGACACATTGGAATAATCTGTGTTAAATCCCTGGGGAAATGCAGAGAAGATAGCAGCCAGATTGCTTCTCTTCCTTATCTGCATTCCAGCGACCATTAGAAATCTTATGGTGAAAAGCTGAAGCACATTATATCAAAATCCACAGGAAAATATTTTGCTGAGAACCTCAGCTTAAATGAAACCTCTCCAAAGAATCTTTTGTAAACTCTTAAACTCTTTCTCTCATCAAAGTGTTCTTGACACAAATCTCCTTACCTGAAACAGTATCCAATGTTTTATTTCTTCTATGACTTGTGGTCATCTGTCACATTTTCTGTAAATCATCATTTTGATCTCCATAGTATTGTTTATCTATAACACCATAAAAGTACTGAGAAAACCTATTTTTTATCATATTTTAGAGAGTATTCTAGGAGCTCACTATCACACCTTGAGAGCAATTCTCTGACGCAAAAGGTCAGCAAGCAGATTTCACTAAAGGAAAACAGAGAAAACCTAATCGTGAGAGCAATTTGAATATTTGAAACTATGTATCTGTGTAGTCATTTGCTTCCATTTTATATAGACAAAGAATGAAGACTTTCATCATTTTTCTGTTTTATATGATTGTTACATACTCTGTGTTTGTTTCTTCAAAATGGATTTCCAGTCATTCTTGCTAAGCCCATTAGCATCTAATGGCACTTGTTTCTGACTCTTGACATCTCATCTTTGCATATATATCCCTCATTTACTACTAACTCTCCTCAGTTCTCAGTTTCCTCTTTCCCACACTTCAGTTCCAGCGAATTTCCAAAGCTAACCACTCCATATGTTTAGAGGCATATTAAACTTCTCTCATTTTTTTTCTCTCACATGGTCACATCTGATGCTTCTGATTCCCAAGGAGCTACAAATTAACAGAAAAAAATGTTCTCAGAACAGAGGAGATAACCTAAAATACTGGACTTCTTTTGGTGGATGTCATGTACTTGTGCTACCGTATACTTTGCTATTAAAAGCGGGTAAGAGGAATTATTTCTGCTTGCAAATCGTTGCTCAGCTTCAACTAAAGAAGCATAGATCTATTACTTCTCTTTAATAATGTAAATTTATGAACTAGCCTGGTGTTTTGCCATCCACCCTCCTTGACTGTGGCTTTGATGCTTATCTATTGCTTATATAAATCTTACATAAATTTAACTTATAAAGCAGGAAGCACAAAACTACCTTGCATTTGGTTATGTTCACTGAAAACATAGGAGAACCATATTGCGTGTGGGAACACAAACGTTTTAAATACTTATCTCTGCATAATTCTTCTTCTTGTGCTTTGTGTGTGCACATGAGTGCATATGCATTTCTTTGTGGCTTATTGGAGGGGAAAGTATTTTAAAGAAAGACATTAAGACTATGTTTTCTGTTTTCAAGTAGATCATGCATGTAGAAGAGGAGATGATGAAAAAATCCATTTGATGACAGAGACTGAAAGACAGTCATTAGCAGCTCATCAGCAACTACTCGATAGAATTATTATTGAATTTATTACTTTAAAGGGTAGCATGAAGTCCAGAGCCTGAGAAAATCAGGATAGCCAGGTGCTTGGCTGATTCCTCAAAAGTGATCAAAAAATGCTATTTGGAAAACTGACATATTCCCTTTACCGATGAGTGTGTTCATACAACCTGATTATCTCAGACAGTTTCTGATCCAGCTTTCAACACATGAAGAAAAGAACAACTAAGGTCTAACTATATTTTTTTCAGTAGCTTCTGTCATTTCATCTAAATCAGGTACTTAGTTCATTGATTAAAAAAACACAGAAAAAATATTCCAATAGGTTTTGAAACTGATTTTCTGTTTTGAACCCCATAAAACCAAAGATCTCTAATTTTCTGTTAACAGACTCATAGATTTGCAACAGCTATGTTGTAATTCATTATTTGAATAACATTTTGAATACCATTGCACAAAAAGCCAAGTTTAACTGCATTTTCTCAAATTCTTTTCCAAATTATAGTAGTGCATTCAAATCCATACACATACTGCTTTTGGATAAATACTGCATTTTCAAGATCTCTACATGGTATGAAGAGCATTCTTTAAAATAAGCAGTGAGTAAGAAATTACAAACTGAGGTAGGAATATAAATCAGGAGTTAAATGTACATAACCTTGCAATGTCTTGATCATTATGAAAGGGATCACAAATACCTGCCAATAACTATTTCAAGGATGTAAACATTTGGGCTGCCAGTGTGTTATTTACAACTATAGAAAATTTACAGCTGGAGATAATGGTATGTTATTTTGAAATAATACAGACTGAATATGACAGGTTTCTTGGCACCAACAGCTATTAGAATTGTGCATTGTCCTCCATGGAAAGTGACTGAAACCTTTCTCTTTTGAAAGTTAAAAGCAGTGAAGGACAAACATCCTTGAAGATGACTTTAAGGACTCAAGCCCTGTTGGCTGTAGGCTGCAATGGAACCTTTTATAGTTGAGTAAATACTTCCTTTCCCCCCACCAATTTTATTGTGTTGAAATATTTTGACCTTACTTCTATTAATAATCTTGGTATAATGCTTTTCAGTCCTTTTTGAAATCCAGGACTGCATCTGCATGATACAAATGCAGTGGATTGCAGAGATGCCCAAAGCAGCTCTGAGCAATGTGAGACAGGGGAATCAAGCAAAAGACCCAGGGTAATGCTGCTGTCCTCATTCTGCACATTCATCACACCCATAGGTCCACATGGCACAGCCCTGCACTGGCTCTCACACCTGAGAACGTCAACAGAATCTACTATACAGGGAAAATACTTTTAAAATATTTCTGATCTTCAACAGCTTCATAGTTAAAATGACTGCCATTCACTCCTCTTTCCCTCTGACTATTGAAATCAGTTGCAAATAGAAGACAAAATCATGCTAGCCAAGATCTGATACACTCGGGAATTTTAATTGGAAATATCAACACTTCACAATATTCTACAGAGCAATGTAGAAGCACAAAAAAAATTTAAGATTTTAAAGAAGAAAGATTTTTCCTTTGCACACTACTGAACACAGTATTCTTTCAAGAGCACCAAAATAGTACTGCAGTCCTTGAAAACATTATGTAATAAATTCTGCAGCTTTATTTCTTAGCAAAAAGGGGATACTTCTTTATGATTTTTATCACTGCAAATTATTTCACAGTAAAGGCAGAAGAATTAGTTTACAACACTAACACAATTATGTTGTTTGCTTTTATTTAATATTTTATATTGACCTTCAATCAACATAATCTGTTTAAAAATGTCATAAGCTAAAACTATGAGAGGTAGGTTTTGTGGGCAGAAAATGCAAATATTTGAAACAAACAATTTATTCCTGCACAAGTATCACAAATATTGTCTACAAAATAAAATACACATAATGAAATTATTTAGAGCAGCTATCTCTTACTACAGTTGACAATTCCTGTTGTATTGGAGGATGCTATCCTAAGCCTGCACATTTCAGAGGTCAAATTCAAAATACGATGCATACAAAATTTCTAAATTAATATCAGCTTGATCTGTAAAATGACTATTTTAAACAGAAATTTCTTGCTAGCTCATCAACAGTTAAAAGGTTAAGCTGGTAAAATAGAATTCTTTCTTCAGGCCTCTTCTAAGCTACTGAAGGCAGAACAAGTTGTTGCCTAGGACAACAAAATGTTTAGTGACTGTATTTTATCTGTTTTTGTCGAGAACTTGTGGGCTGGCAGAAGAGGTTATTTTCCAGTAGTTTTATAGGAAATAAGAATTCTATTGTACTCCCTGGAAAGGAGATCACATTCTGAAACTTGAAATATGAACCTTCTGATAGAACACTGAGATTTTAGACAGAAAATCAAATGATAAGGCAATTTATTTGTTCCCTGAATGGAGAAAGATTTTGTTAGGATACTTGAGACAGTACTCTCTCTGGCAATAGGCAGAGCAGGTTGCTTTATAATACAAGATAATTTTTTTATTAAATCAATCATTTATGCTACCTGGTGTGTTACAGGACAAGAAAATGATCCTGCAGATGGAACACAATAGGTGCTAAAATTGCTCAGCTTTGATTATTAGTGCTAAAAATGGCTGCCAATCACTACCTGATTATAATTTGTTTTGAAGAGAGCGTGGGGGAAGAGAAGGAAAGAAA